>JAPSES010070068.1:0-10990 GCA_029822895.1 Maxillicosta whitleyi | reverse complement strand
TCTGGGTCAGATTTAGGACCACATATGAAAGTGGTCCGGGTCAGATTTAGGACCACATATGAAAGTGGTCTGGGTCACATACAGGTGGGGCCACATTTACCTGCATCCTAACGGAGCTTCACACATGTGCTCCTCAGATCCTCCTTTAGCCCACAGACAAAGCTGCGTCTGATCTCCATTGTGCACTAATTGAATTAAGCAGATTCGATTACCTGACTGCACTGTCGTCCTCAGGAACCTCCTCTGATTCGGTCCACGTGTCATCACTGCCCCCTAAAAAAAACACATGAGGTACAAAATAAATGTACGGTCGTTAAAGCTCCACAAAGGGACCAGACTGTGAAGGAAAAAGACACCAAAGAGGAAAACAGGAAGTGATAAAAGCCATGTGATCCACAGTTAAATGTATGTGACAGGTCAGATTCCAGTGGGAGTTTGTCGTGTTCTGACTTAACTCTTCATTCACACACGTCTGACATTCATTTGCACAAACACATCTGTTACTGTCATCATGTCTATTGTTAAAATTATTTATTGTTCCTCCCACTCGAGGCCACTTTTATATTTCATTACACTGAGGATGATTAATGATGTGAAAAAACAGGAAACACCATGAAATGCTGCTTTATACAAGAATTAAAAGGGCTTTAAATTAATACAAACCATTGACACTTTGGGTTTTTCATGTCACATTTATTGATACTAGTCTATTTTCCTCACTTCCATTTTTTTAACCAGTTACTATTTGCAAACTCCACCTGTAAGTCTTGTCTACCTGCCTTTACCCATTTAGCAGAAAACAGAACACCTTTGGCAGCTGTCTGATAATAAAGACAGCGAATGGAACTGAAACCTCACATGGAAAAAAAGAAGTCTGAAAACTTCCTTAAATACAAGTTTCTGTGTGTGCGTGTGCATGTGTATGTGTGTGCATATGTGTGTGTGTATATGTGTGTGTGCATGTGTGTGTATATGTGTGCGTATGTGCGTGTGTATATGTGTGCGTATGTGTGTGTGTGTGTGCGTGTGTATGTGTAAGTGTGCATGTGTGTGTGTGTATATGTGTGTGTGTGTGTGTGTATATGTATATACGTGTGTATGTGTATATCCATATATGTGTGTATGTGTGTGTGTATATGTATATATGTGTGTATGTGTGTGTATGTATGTGTGTATGTGTGTGTGTATATCTATATATGTGTGTATGTATATGTATATATGTGTGTATGTGTGTGTGTGTATATATGTATATACGTGTGTATGTGTGTGTGTGTGTGTGTATGTATATATGTGTGTATGTATATGTATATATGTGTGTATGTGTGTGTGTGTGTATGTATATACGTGTGTATGTGTGTGTGTGTGTATATCCATATATGTGTGTATGTGTGTGTGTGTGTATGTGTGTATCTACATATGTGTGTATGTGTGTGGTACCTGAGAAGATATAGTTGTAGCCCGTGCGTCCGTACAGCTCCCCCCACCCTGCCAGTGTGGACGACCGGCAAATATGCTGTAATGTCAAAGAACAAACACTTTAGAGACGACTGACCCAAAAACACCTCCCACCTGAGCTGCTCGCTCACCTGCAGCAGAAAACACACTCAGAACAAACCTCCAGGATCTTTAACACAATAACGACCTGGGAAACGCATAGAAGTCATGTGATTAATAGACTATAATAGTGTCATATATTCACTGTTAACAACAAATGTTACCTTCACTGGTTTATAATGCATGTTTTTCCATAATTAAAGCACATTTACATCCTTTATTGGTCAATACTGCACAGAGCCAGTGAACAGACTTAATGAAAAAACACTATGAAATACAGACTAAAGTATTCAAATATATTGAATTCAGACGTTTCATTTTGGATGGACTACAAAATAATGATGATATATGGTATAATATAAATGCTTGTTGCAATATTTGGTTTTATTATTAATATTTTCACAAATAATTTTTTTTAAACATTGTAATTGTATTAAATATTGTCCCTCTATATTTCTGAAATAACTTTTATAGTTCTACAGTTTAAATAATCACTTTAAACCGTAACCATCTAGTTTCAAGTATCACTCAGGAAGGAAAATCAGCATTTACGCTTAAAAGACTGATTTCACATTTAACATGATAATTATTGACGTGGCATGAACATTTTGATAATAATAACATTTATAATCATCAGGATAGGAGGTTGTACATGCTGTGAATATGACGTGTCCCTGTAATTCTGTGTGTAAAGTGCACTTTTGACTCACATTTTAACTTAAATTAGTGAAAAAACAAACTAAATCCAAATCCTGGATGGTCCAGAGTAGTGGTTAATGGTTAATTAGAGACACGGACAGTGTCCCATTAGAGACACAGACAGTGTCCCATTAGAGACACGGACAATGTCCCATTACAGACACGGACAGTGTCCCATTACAGACACGGACAGTGTCCCATTAGAGACACGGACACTGTCCCATTAGAGACACACACAGTGTCCCATTAGAGACACAGACAGTGTCCCATTATTACAGACATGGATTCATGTATTTATCAATAATGGTGTATATTGGATTAAATGACTTTATAATATATATATATATATATATAATTCATCCTACTCCTTTATGGTCACATTCAGACTTGTACTTGAAAATAGATTCTGTAACATTTAAATATTATTTTGTCTCTGTCTTATTTTGCATTGTTTGAAATAAATAATTAAATTTAATTAAATTAATTGTCCCTTGGAAGGTAAAAGAGCCGAAGGTACGACCAATCCGATGTTAGTTTTTTCCCTTTTTTCTTCTGTCTTCCTTTTTTTCTCCTTTTGTTGGATGTGTGTGTTTGCTCCATCCTTGTGCGTACCTTGCCGTTGTAGAGGATGACAGGACAAACGAACCTCCCTCTGCAGCGAGCCAGCTTACTCCGGTTCACCAAGTCCTGCAGTTTAGTGATCTGCACTGTGCTCTCAAACCTACACACACACACACACACACACACACACACACACACACATTACCCATCAGCCACTGTGTTTAATCATATCAAACTTAATTTAGCTGATAATATGGAAAACACATTCACAAAGCACTTAACATGTTCGATTAGTGTTAATGACAAACAGATGGAGCTGACACCACATCAAGGCAGGAGATCAGTGTTAAAATGACACACAAACGCCTCACACCCACCGTTTATTATGTTACAGTCACTGAAATATCTCAACTCAATAGCTGTTCCTTTTTCAGACACAAAAACACAAACAGGGGATTGGATTATTCTGAGGTTAAACAGGTTTCAACTAGTCAATAGAGTTGTACAGAGGAGGAGACACAGTTATTTCTGTCCATATATGGTCCCATTAGATCAGGACCGTCAAACTCAGGTTAATTCAGATTCCACATAATGCCTGATACGGTATAAAGTGGGCCAGACCTGTAAATAATGCATATAATAGGATAAGAAACGATAAATAATGTCAACTACAAAGTTTTTTTCTGTTTTTGAGTGAAAAAAAAAAACTGTACTTGAACATAACATGAACAAACTGAAGATTCTTTTTAAAAATAAATGCAATTTTAACAATATTATGTGTATTTACACACCACAGTGGATCTACAAAGCATTTAATAACAGGCAGAACATTGATGAAATTACACTTCTCTTAAGACATTTCATATTTACTCTGGTTTTCCACATTTTTTGTAAAGTGAAATTTCACAGTTTTCCTTATTCACAGGTTCTTCTGACATATTTTACTGCTCTGACCCAGTTTAGATTGAACTGACCTAAAACAATTGGAAAATCCTTAATTATTAATATCTTCAGTCACTTCCCACATTCATCCCGTGGGCCGGACTGGACCCTTTAGGGCCCGGTTTTGGCCCATGAACCACATGTTTGACACCTGTGCATCAGACAATCACACAACGTATGGATCATTTTAAGTCTGAAATGTAAAGCTTCTTCTAGTGAACGCCTGCAGTCTAATAATGTTTCCCATGATCCCAAAACTACGGTGGCCCAGAGGTGCAACAGCCCAAAAAATTATCCACTATAAGGGAAAAAAAGAGATTGTGATTTATTTAAAAAAAAGAAGTATCTGGAAAAATAAATGTACCCTTTAAAATCAAATAAACTTGGATGAAAAAAAAAAACAAGTTATCATTAAAAAAAAAAAAAGTATTTTATTTGAGATCATTATTAGTATTATTTTCAAAAACACATAAATGAGGGTTTTTTTTAAGGTAGTTTTTCTTCATACATTTTTTATTTTATTTAAGTGGTACATTTATTTTTCAGATACTTCTTCTTAAATAAAATCACAATCTCTTTTTTTCTTATAGTGTATATTTTTGGGGCCGTCGTACCTCTGAGCCACCGTAGTAACGCACAAATTCTATGAAAATACATTTCTAGTGTAATTCCTGCTAAGCATCAGTACTAGAGGAAGCATGAACACAACAGACGGGTGTCAAAATAAAAGCCTGATGACAGTGGTCTGAAGGATGAGCACGTCTTCACCAATAGGACACAAACGTTCACGGATCAGTTTCATGAGTGTGAACATGATGAGGATCATATGCTACGCTAACGGTTTGTGTTCAGAGCGCAGCCGTCGCAGCAGGACGTCTGGTTTATCCTTTTACTAAAACTAGTTCAGTCAGAAGACGCCAAAGGAAAACATTTGGATGAGAGCGTCGGTGCAGACAGTGTGTCCGATTCCACTCAGATGGGACACGAGAACAGGGTGCGTGCACGGTTACAGTCAAATTTAAGACCTTTATGTTTTAAATTTATGAGCGGCATAAACTATGAAAAATAACTTTCTTCTGTGATGCATTATGGACCTTGTAGTTGTGGAACACCATGTGACCACCCAGATTTCCTCAGACAGAACTACAGGCCAAACCAGTGACGTATATTAATACAGAATGACTCAGTCACTGGGACAAACCAATGAATCCACTACCGGAGGATTTTCTTGGTAGCACCAATAAATAAACAATCATATCAATTTAAGACGTGGATGAATTGAATTTATGACCTTATATGGAAAATCTGAATGTTTTTATGACTTTCTAGGACCTAAAATTTCTATTATTAAATTTAAGACTTTTTATGACTCCGCGGAAACCCTGGATAAGGACCGAGCTGACCTTGAATTTAGAATTAAACACTGTTTTGTGCTCAGCGTTATTGACCACACCCCCTGTGCGTCCTCTTGGTGTTCGGTTTCTCAGGTTCTATGTAAATTGTAAAAAGCCATAACCTTTTTGGAGTGGACACATTAACTATAACGTAGAGTCCAAACATTTATCTGAACCACACAAAATCCTCCATGTAAGGCTTTTATACACTTAACTGAACTTTCAGAAAAATCTGATTTCTGACCAGTTTCCAAATGGGCGGAGTCTAAGGCGTTCCAGGCAAATATAGCACATAACTGTCAAGGACTAAATGTCATCTGAAACAGACTCAAAGGGCAATATTTAGTTTCAAATATTGTTAAATGAAAAATATTTTTAAAAACCTACTGCGTCAGACAGTAGGTTTTCCCATAATTCCACAGTGCAGTTCTTCTGACGTTTTCATCCTAAATGATTTCAGTGTAAACCTTCTATTTTATTAAAAAATAATTGTTTATAGAGGAAACAAATATTACATCAAACCTAAAAGGGTTTAGACAAATAGATGGACAACAAAAGTAAATATGAAACTAAACACTTACTTCAATTATCAATATCATGTACATTTATTTACACTATTTAAAACAAATAATATTAACATATTCACATGTATTTTGCATATATATATATAGTTGTCAAACACTGTGTTTAGAATATGACGAAAATAATATAATATTCAAATAGTATATTTGGAATAAATATAGTTTATAAAATGAACCAGAATAAATGAACTAAACTGTCACTTTACAAACATTCATGCTCATAAAACTAAATTTTTTCTCATTTCAAAAATAAATTTTCCTGAAAATATAAGTAATTACCAACCCATAAACATACATTTGGTGTAGATTATTGTGATTTCATTTTTTTATTATTAGATGTAAATCTTCCCTTGACTCCGCCCTGATATCAATTATTATTAAAGGAATAAAACAGTGCATCTTCTTGGACAGAAGAGACACAAATCAGCCTTTTAGAGAAACATGACACAAGGAAAAGTTGGTTTTAATTATTCATAACAGCACCTGAGTTCACATAATATAAATATTTTGTGGTCAGGTGGTGAATTAGTTTAGGAAATATACATATTCATCAAGTAAATATAACAGAATTAACTAGTTTCCGTGGAATTTGGAAATAAAGACCATGATGATGATGATATTTGTTAGACTTCGGAGTCCACTTAAAAACACAAAACATCACCAACATTAGAAAAGACAACTGCACCAGTGGCACCACAAGGATGACTGGTGTCGCACCCAAATATGACGGAGGTTTGGAAACAGAATAATAATGGAATTCTTCAGTCAGCAGATAAATGTATACATTAAGTTTCTCAGAACAGCCTGAAAAGTGATAAGTCACTTCCACTAGTTCATGAAGTTTTTTAAACAGAGCTTTGAGAATAAACTATTAGTCTGTCAAAATGAAAAATATGAATATACAGCTTTGGTCTGTGAGCAGAATCTGTGAATCACTGGTTCTTTTCATATTCAAATGACTGGGTCCACGGTCGATAATCTCAGTAGAAGACACGTCACAGAACACATGAAGAAGTCAGAAACTTCAGGGTCAGAACAAATCACATCTAAAAATGTCAACATGAAACCACACATTTGGTCCAGTTGATTATTTACAATTTTTAATGTGTGTGAACAATGGAAAGAACAAAAAACAACTCATTTCGATTTTTTATTTCTACATAAATAATGAAATAATAAGTCTTTTTTGTTTGTTAGTTTTCCAATTGTGGATTCTCAACTGAATATGAAAAGAATGAAAGACAGAGGAGATGTGAAGATAATCTTCTTACTGACAAGTACAAGCTGTTTTTATTAAAAAAAAAAAAAATTATCAATGACAGATCAAAAGTTAAAGATTCATTTTGTTGTATTTCATGATGGTCCATGAAAGACACTGACATAGTTTTTCAAATGTTTGTGTGGACAACTGCCAAAAAAAAACATCTGAAGACATAATCCTGCTCCCTGGGAAATTACAAACTTATTATTTAATGTTTTATAGACTTAACCATAAAAGAACCAAAGAAGAAATAAAACAGGGAAGAATCCTCATGTTTCACGGCTCATATAAATTATCGTTGGACTGATGGTTACAGAAGGTCTCCAGTTACTTTTGTAGGTTTTTGATGCCTCTACTGTAAAAGGCTGTTTCTGTGTTCATGAAGCATCTCTCCAGTTTCCAGTTCCACAGTGGAAACAGCAGCCACTGACAAAAGAGGATTTATTGAATCACTGTAAATCACTTCCTATTTCTAGCGAGCGTGTGACCTCACGTGACTGAGGCGTTACTTCACCACTTTTTTGCTGCCTTGATACGATCAGAATGAATGAGACGAGCGCTGACCTTTACTCTCTGTACAACAGTGTAAGACGTGCACGATGACGAGAGAGAAACAAACAAACAGAGGGTAATGGGTAACTCAGTGGCCTGGACTTTGTATTGAAAAATAAGAGGTGAGGTACCTTTCTCTGTCGACCTCCGTGCTTTCATACTCCAGGAAAACGATCTGCCGGGGATAGTGACCACACACTTCTCCACTGGGGTTGTGGATGACGCTGTACTTGTAATCCCTGGCGAATAACTCCAGACAACGTTTCTCTATTGCCTCCACCTAAGAATCAAAAACAAGAGTTAATAACTAAGAATTTTCTTGGAACAAAAATGCCTTGGGGGAGCAATAAAGATGAATTCATTATTAAACCAGTCAGTGGATAATGTTTTTATCACCTTCACTGATCCACTTAACTCCCCCAGATTTAATCCGACACTTTACAAGCACTTGTAGACAAAGACCTTTAGATGCAGACGGTGGCAAGAAGTGATGGCCCTTATCAAGTTCAAGTAGCTTAAATGACCCAATTGACCATGGGACATAGAACAGTATTCCAGTCACTGCATGTGGCTTTCCAGATCTAACAGTTCTATTTAGCACAATATTATATTATACAGCTGAGTGATGAGTCTTCTATTAACACACATCTCTGTATATTAGCCTTTCTTACATTTGCACTGGCAATAAGACAAGAGCACAGGTGTGAATGTGTATGATATGAATACTGGTAAATTACAGAAATACTGTTTATTTGTGCGGAACACAGTAATAGTTCCAGTAGATTACTCATAGTTTTATGCCCACCAAAGGGTTTAATCTGGACTGTGGAATAAATGTGTGTGTGCTTAAATTACACTGAAGATATCAAACTTCTGTTTGTTCAGGGGGCACATACAGTCCGATTTAAACTGCTCTGATCTGTAAACTAATGCACATGTGTAAACGGTGATGAGCTGAGGGGTAAAATTGCTAGAACTGCACTTATTTTTCATAAGAAATTTTGTTGTTCATGTTATTCACATTTTTTAAAAGGATACTTTGTAGATGTAAACATTTTCACTGTAGGCTAATTCTTGTCTTCACACTAAAACACAAAGGGATGTTTGGAGTTGACATTATTTGTGATTATGTTCTTATTTTTATGTGCCTTCATAATGAACTGTGTGTGGCTCCTGGTCTACACTGAATGTGTCACTGCTTATGTATAAAACAGTTTGCTGTCAGGTCTCTATATTACTATATGAGGGTTATGTGTCAGGTTTTATACTTAAGGTTATTTCAGACACAAATATAATACAAAACATAGGCAATAATAATAATAAAAAACAGACCAGGTTGACTGACTACTGTTCCAAACTTACCCTAGGAGTGACTTCCTTTGCTCTGTACTGCATCTTAGAAAACAAATCTATCAAATCAGCAATTTCCTCGCTCTTTCTGACCGACAGCCCCGGGGTTGTGAAGCCGCCGGTCGCGGAGGGCAAGGCGGCCATCATCCCGCCTTGACCCGCGGCGGTAGCCTGTAACCGAATTCGTCCTCCTTCAAACACCGCTGCGCCTTGTCCTATGGAACGGGAAGACCGACCAGGCCATCCCTTCCCAGCCAGCTTCTTCCTGACTGCCCGCTTGAGGGGGCCGGAGCCGGGGACTCGTCTTGAATTCAGGGCACCGGCGAACTGAACCACTCTCCAAACAAGCCGTGATCCAGCCGCGCGGCTCAGCCAGCCACCGCCGCCGCTGCCGGAGTTAGCACAACGGGCTAACAGGCTACTTCAGCTTCCCTCGGACCACAGGTTTGTACGCACAAACACAAAACCAACGTGTAACTACTGTGGATACTTTCACGCGTGTATAGACTCCTCGTACATCGGCATCGTTTAGTCGCGGCTCAAGAGAGAAGGTAAACCAACCCCGGTGGTAACTCGCCAAATCCGGTCAGGCGGACTCAGGAAAACCCCAGGATCCTCCCCGGCCTGCTCACGTTTCCTCAATGTCACGTCTTCATGTCTCCTCGGTAGCCGCAGCCATAGCTGTAAACGGATTAAAACTGCAGAATAAGGCTGCGGCTGCGGGGCCTCAACGCTGCATATGTTGTTGTGGCCGAAAACGATGCCGTGAACAGTGATGTTGCAATCTGTGTACGAGTCCGGACCGAAGGTACATCAGGCGGTAAACAGGAAGTGGGTCTGACCACGTGACTGCCATCTCCCCCTTTAAACTGTGACGAGATCGGATGTTTTGAAGAGGAGCCACAGGTGGTGTCACACACTGGGCCTCCAACGTGTTTTGGAGGGAACTGGGGGAAGTTATTTTTAACAAAACCAAATAACATATCTCAGTCTCTCCAGTGGACATGATAACTACATTTGAATGCTCTATAAACCTTTAATTTTCTTAATTAATCTAAACATACTGATGGTAAATATCATATTCATAAGGCAAAGTTCTCCAGATCCTCCATTACATCAACATTTGAATTAAAGAATTTTATAACTATTATCAAACATTAGCCTGAGCAAAAAATCATAAATGTGAATAAACCCTCAAGCTGTTAGATCATTTAATTTTTTGTTAATACTTGATAACTTTTGTTTATTGTACTTTTTTGTATTGTTCTGTTTACCGGCTTATTGTTTGTATCAATACTCGATATTATATGTGCTGCTTATATCTGTTATATGTTGTATATTTGTACTTCTTAATTATTAATAAAGTTTTAATAAAAATTAAAAACAGGTGCTGTTACACTAACACAGCATGGGTTTTTTTTAATGTCACAGGGGAAAATGACAAATATACTTTTAGAGTGGAGTAGAGATACTTTATTGATCCCGAAGGAAATTAAGGTGTCCAGCAGCAGATACACATGACAGTAGTACAGTGCACAGTACTGAGAAGAGATAAGAGCATATACCTGTAGTGTAGTTGTACGTTATATTAAATAAATGTGAGTAAATTATAATAACATGTTAGAATAAAATAGAATAGAATAGAATAGAATAGAATAGAATAGAATAGAATAGAATAGCGATCTGAAGAGCCATTTTGGGACAGAAATAAAAGAAATGAATAAAAATGTGTTAGAAACCAAAAAATGTCCCTAATAAGATTTTACCTGGAAGCGGTGACTGTGAGAAGCTGCCATTTGTCATCATTGTGTTGTGCAACAAAAATTAAGCCTTTATAGTTCATTCACAGAAATACTCTGGATTTCAACATTTCAACCTCAGTGTGTTATTGGAGGACAGAACAAGACTTTATTAATTTGGGGACATTTTTCTAAATTCTTTTATTTTCATGTAGAAAACCAAGGTTAATGAAGTTAAAGTTGAAGCACTTTACATCCTCCTTCTAATACTATGGGGGTAAGTTAGTTAGTTAGTTAGGTTTATTGATCCCCGTAGGGCAATTGGGTTTGCAGTACAGTCGCTGGCACGACACAACA
>JAPSES010070036.1:0-10991 GCA_029822895.1 Maxillicosta whitleyi | reverse complement strand
GGGGTGGGGGGGTGGCGGCCAAAGTGGAAGGTCTATGTTTTGGTGTTCGTACAGATCTGGACCCAATAGAAATATGGATTTTTATGCACAAAAGCACAGATGGTTGAATAATGGATGAGGTTGATGCCTGCTTACATCACCCTTTGATTCTTTCACATTCCTGTTTTTTCATCTTTCTATTTTCTATTTTTTTTTTTTTATACGTTTTTGCAGTAGAAAGAATTCAAGCGAACAGGAGGTTATGTAATCTGCGGCTCTGGGGGTCCCTCGGTAAAAACAATGGGGTTCTGTGACATACAGAGCAGGAAAGAATCATGACAGCTTCTGTTTTCAGGAATATTTATTTGATTTAACGCATTTATTTATTAACAAGGTGAGTGTTTCGTTGAAGGTTTCCAAGTGTGTCGAGCATTTCCATGGCTACAGTAAAAAAAAAAAACAGCAATTTTAAGAAAATCAGCCCCGTCTGTCTATCTATTGTAAATATTTATATAGTTTTATTAGTTTCTACTGTTATTATTTATTATTTTATAGTGATTATCGTTTGTGTTTATGTGAATTTCCCTGTGGTGGGATCAATAAAGTCCTCTCTAATGTAATCTAACCTAATTTAATGTAATCTAACCTAATTTAATGTAATCTAACCAAACCTAATGTAAAGTAATCAAATTTAATTGTAATTCAATGCAATCTAACATAATGTAATGCAATCTTATCTAACCTAATATAATCTAGTCTGATGTAATACAATGTAATCAAATCTAATTGGTGATAATGTGCTTTAATGTAATCTAATCTCATCTAAACTAATCTAATCTAGTGTAAATTAATGTAATCTAATCTATTATAATCTAATCTAATCTACTGTAATCTAATGTACTATAATCTAATATAATTTCATCTAACCTAATGTAATCTAAAGTAATTTAATGTAATCTAATCTACTCTACTGTAATCTAACCTAATGTAATCTAATTCAATCTAATCTAATGTAATCTAATATAATTTAATGTAATCTAATCTAGTCTACTGTAATCTAACCTAATGTAATCTAATCTACTGTAATCTAATCTAGTCTAATGTAATTCAATCTAATCTAATTTTGTGCAATCTAATCTACTGTAATCTAATCTAATCTAATCTAATTCAATCTAATGTAATATAATATAATGTAATCTACTGTAATCTAATATAATGTAAATCAATCTAATCTAATATAATTTAATCTAATCTACTCTACTGTAATCTAACCAAGTCTAATGTAATTCAATCTAATCTAATGTAATCTAATCTAATTTTGTGCAATCTAATCTACTGTAATCTAATCTAATCTAATTCAATCTAATATAATATAATTTAAAATAATCTACTTTACTGTAATCTAACCTAATGTAATTCAATCTAATCTAATTCAATCTAATCTAATATAATTTAATGTAATATAATCCACTCTACTGTAATCTAATCTAGTCTAATGTAATTCAATGTAATCTAATGAAATCTAATATAATTTAATGCAATCTAATCTAATCTTCTGTAATCTAATCTAATTCAATCTAATCTGATTTAATCTAATCTAGTCTATTCTAATCTACTGTAATCTGACCTCATCTACGCTAATGTAATGTAATCTAATCTAATCCAATATAATTTAATCTACTCTACTCTACTGTAATCATATTGGGTTGAATGTACTAAAATGACTATAACCACGCCCCCCCCTCCCCTTCCCCATTGTAAAATGTCATTTAAAGTGATTGAGACCATCTGTCGTCATGGGTTACGTCTGTCACTTCGTTGCGCTTCCATCGCAGACGCAGCGTTGCATCTGTCACGTTGAAACCCCCCCCCAGTGTCAGATCCAGTGATCAAACCAGTGCTTTAATCCCAGTACCAGTCTGGGTTCTTCAACAACAGCACGTATGTGACACATCACACGGCGTGGAAACGGCGGCGCAGACGTACGGACAGGCGCTGGGACGCTGCTGCGATCATGTGACGTACGAAGCCTTTCATGGTTTGTCAAAGCGTCACCTGACCCGTCTGTTTCATACGTGAATATGATGATGATGTTTCCAAACTAATTATATTTGATGTTATTTCTGTTTCTTTACATCCGTCATTTTGGTGTCACATCTGTTTCCATTCACGTTTGCTTTTTTACTGATACGACGGCACCACTATTTAATTTTTTTCATTTAATTTTTTATATTTTTTATGTAATTCAGTGACTTTTCTCTGTTTTATTGTGAAAACATTTTAATTTACTCAGAGTTTTGAATAAACACCTACATGATCAGTGAATTAAATATAGGAAAATACACTTTTTTTTTCTGTATATAACTTTTCTTGCCATCATTTATTATATTATCCTCTGTATTTTGCATTTTTCCAGTGAAAATAAGGTACATATCCTATATCATCTTCAATATTTCAACACTTTTATTCATCTGTGGTTCATTTATTCCTGTATTTGTATCAGTCAACTTTAATCTTCGCTTTAATTAACGTCGTCCTGGTCAGTGAATTAAATAAAGGAAAGTATGTGGTTTTCACTGTAAAAAAAAAAAAAAAAAAAAAAAAAAGCAAAATAAAAGGGAAAATATTGCAATAAATGTTGATAAATCACTTATAATGAATCTATGTGGGAGCTGCCATTAAAGCAGCGCTGGGGCTTTAAGAGGGAACGTCCACGGGGGGTGAAATATTCAAGCACATTTAATGAACATGACACAAAAATAGAATAAAATAGAAAAAAACAGAAATGAGCCGTTAACCTCCGCTGTCGGTGGAAACGTTGGCCGAGGACTCGCTCAGATTTCAGGCCAATGTTTTGCTTTTCTGTTTCCTCTCCAGGCGGAGCCACTTTGAACTCACACTGAATTTGAAATTACTGGGGGTTTTTTTTGGTTTTTTTTAATGTATTTTTTTTTTTAAATTTTTTTTGTTATGAGTCAAAGGGAGAAACCTGCCAAAAATAATCCAGCAAATAAAATGTTCTATTTAGCTCAAACCAGTGGGAGCTTTAAGGACAAATCATAATATTAGTATGAGTTTTTAACCCACTTTAACCCAGAACTACATTTAATTATATTTACTCTATATTTTAAAATGATTTATCACCGTTTATTATAAATACATCATCTGTGTTTAGCATATCGTCAATGTAAATCAGATATTTTCCTATATTTAAGTCACTGATCATAAAAATATTCCTAAAAGCTCACATTAAAGTTGAGACTTATTATATAAAAAATAGTAAACATAAAAAAACTGAACATAAACCCAGCGTGTAATGAATTTTTCCCTTATTTCTACCTTTGTTAACTGATCAATAACCATTTTTAGATAATATTACCCTCTGAATCTTAAATTTTTTGGTGTAAATCATATATTTTCCTTTATATAACTCACATATTTTGTAGATATTCATGAAAACTCCAAATAAATTAAATGTTTATTACATCAAAACACATAAATGAATAAAAAGTGACTTTTTAAAAAATAAAATCCATCATTAGCTGAACATAAACCCAGTGTGTAAAGTTTTTTCCCCTATATATACCTTTGTTAACTGATTAATCACCATTTTTAAAATAATATTATCCTCCGAATTTTACATTTTTTGGTGTAAATCGTGTATTTTCCTTTATATAACTCACATATTTTGTAGATATTCATGAAAATTCTGAATAAATTCAATGTTTATTACATCAAAACACATATAAATGAAGAAAAAGGGACCTTTTCAGTAAAAATTTGTCCATCCATTGTCATGGTCCAACTCCATGGGTTTTACTTTTGAATCAATGCTGTAGACGATGACAGTGTTTCCATGGTAATGAGAATCAGTCACATCTATAATTCATAAAATAAAAGTTCCACCACAAATCACCTACTATATCCAATACATATCCTATATTTATCTTTTTTTTAGGTGTTTTTATCCCCAATTATTATAATATTATCCTCTGTATTTTGTGTTTTTACAGTAAAATTCAGGTATTTTCCTTCATTTTATTCACTGATCATATAGATGTTGATAAAAAACTCAGGTTAAAGTTGAGGTTATTATATCAGAAACAGAGAAAACTGAAGAAAAATAACAAGAAAAAGAACAACTGAACATAAAACAACTGTTTCCATCCACTGTCATTGATCCGACTTCATGGGTTTTACTGGTGAATCAATGCTGTAGAAGATAACGGTGTTTCCATGGTAACTACGGAGCCTCTGAACATCCAAATAAGTCGTATCTGATGACCATGAAAAGATGAAAAACCGTATTTTACACCAATTATTTACATGAATTGATCAAATTAGTGTATGAACGGGTATTAAACATGTTAAATCAGTATAAGGTTTGGGTTTTTAAAGGTGAATTTGACAAAAAACTGAAGAGAGAATATTAAATTTATGCTCTTTGTGAGCTCATGTCAAAAAGGAAATGATGAAATTCTCTTATGTAACTTGTTTTTTTTGTTAACCCTGCAGCTTATATAAAAAACAAACAAAAAACAACACAGGGTGAAAGGTCATAAACATGTCTAATAACTGCACATATGGTGTTTGGGTTCAGTTCTATTTGCCTCCATATAAAACATGTAACTAAAGGGTCTTGGCTTCATTTAAAGTGATTTTTTTTTCTTTCTTTCACCAATAAATACTTTTTCTGAGGTCGTGCTCTTCTTTCATTATTACAGCTCTCACTGGAACACTTCAGTATCTTACACTAAAGCAGAATAAAAGCCCAAGTTTCAGGAGGGACCTTCGTTTCTCATTCCTCATCGTTCCCGTCATCCTCGCCACGTTTCCCAAAAACTATTTTCATGTTCAACAGATTCTGTTCTGACCTCTAAAAAAACAAAACAGAAAAAGAGATTAAAAAGAAAGATTGAAAAGAAAGAAGATTAAAGGGTGAAAGATTGAAACAAAAACAGAATAAAAGTATGAATGAATTAATACAAAGCTTAATTTTCAGTAAATTATCTTTTAACGACAGAAACGTTTTCTAAACATATGAAAATCCTAAAAGTCCATGAATGTCACAAAACCATCGTTCCAGCACCGACCACTTACTGAAACCATATCCAGTTATGTGCCCTTGAACACACTCTAAAATTCAACTCTGAGAAACTTTCTTTAAACATACTTTATTAACACTTTCACACAAAAATCCCAGACTTTTCAAAGTCTGAAAAAAAAACAAGTGTTTTAAAATCACATACTTTTTTTTAAGACTTTCAAGAAACACCCTGCGGTTTTGTTTTGAGGCTGTTTTCGGCTCCTGGTTGAACTCCTAAAAACACGTATATGGTCCAAACTGTAAAATAAAGTAGGACCAGAACACTGCAAACAACAGTAAATATAACGGGTTGTTCCCTTTGGCCCCTCCCCTTCACCCCTACCCCTCTGTTTTGCATGTTAACGTGTCCTATTCTCTATTAGTCGGAGGCGAAGGGTTGTTTAGCCCTCGAAACATCGATTTCCCAAGAACGAAGGGGTATAATTCTGTTCAGATCATTGGGTCGTCACAGCCAATCACATTCGCATGTTGATTTGTCATAGGTTTTTACATCGGATGCCCTTCCTGACAAAACCCTCTGTATTTATCTGGGCGTGGGACCAGAACAATGAGGCACCGCCCCCTTGTGGATACAGGTATAGGGATGTACAGCATAAAGGACAGTAATGGCGCACAAGAGTTCGGTGTCGTACAGTAATGGCGGACGAGACTCTGGCGTCGGACAGTAATGGCGAACGAGGTTTCGGCATTGTACAGTAATGGAGGATGAGAGTTCGGCGTCGTACAGTAATGGCGGACGAGATTTCAGCATTGTACAGTAATAGCAGACAAGATTTCTTTGCCGTACAGTAATGCCGGACAAAATTTCGGAGTCGTACATTAATGGCGGATGAGATTTCGGCGTTGTGCAGTAATGGCGGATGAGATTTCGGCTTCGTACAGTAATAGCGGACAAGATTTCTGTGTCGTACAGTAATGGCGGACAAAATTTCGGAGTTGTACATTAATGGCGGATGAGATTTCGGCGTCGTACAGTAATGGCGGACGAAACTACGTTGTCACAAAGTTGAAATAACATAAATCCAGGACGTCGTAACCCAAGGACTGCCTGTATTCTAACTAAATCCCGCTTTCAGAACACTCACCGCAGACACGTCAGGGGTTTAAGGGTTAAAACGCTTCAGGAGAGGAAATGGTGACACTCATCTCGGGCTGTTCAGCAGCTCGACAGGTAGAAATCTATTATACACAAGAATTTCCGACCCAGCAGAGTCCGCATTAAACCAAAATAAACTCAGCTGTAGTTGACACATCTGACGTCAGCGCGGGTGAAAGGCGTCGCTCTACTCCCGAGGCTTTTATCGCAAAGTGGCGCCGAGAATGCACTGACTGTTCACAACTGATTATATCTAATAGCACATCTGAGGGTGGATTTTTTTCCCCCTCCTTTAAAAATCAATGATTACACTTTACAGTCATTTTCGAGCGAGCCATTTCCCATTTTTGCAACAGTGAGCCTCCTCTTGCCTCGAGCGGCGCCAAAGCGGAGCCGCGCGGGAAAGTTGTTCAACTAATCCCGCGACATGCTGATCTGTGGCTCAATCTGCTTTCCTGCTGTGACCTGCAATTTATTTGCCTCTATCTGCACCGAGGGGAGATGAATCACAGGGAAAAGGGTGCAATCCCACTTTCACCCTCCCACAACGTCGCCACACAAAGCAACACACGCGCTGGAGAAGTGTTCACGCCACCTTTAAGCCGACACAGAGATACAACAAAGGGAGGGGGGGTGTAATTTTATAGTAAATTCAGCTTTAAAAGTCACTGATATTTGAGCTGAGTGATTTAGTAGAATAAGACGTCAAGGATTTCCACTAAAAATACTGGACTGATTATCAGGGTTCATGAGAGACGCCCTTAAAGCAGGGGTGTCCAACATGAGGCCCCAGGGCCACATCTGGTCCGCCAAAGGGTCCAAAAATCTGTATCTTACCGGGGGTGGGGGTTAAATAATTGACTAAAACCTGCAAAGAAAACAAACTTTACATCGGGGGGGGGGTCAAACTCATGTTGGTTCAGCCCAATATGACTTGAAATGGGCCAGAAAATTAAAATAATAACATAATAATATATAAATAATATCAATTCTACAATTATATGTGTAATTACAGGTAGTCCTTGGGTTACGAACTGTCGACATAACCCGAATTTCTGTGTAGGTCGGAATTAACTCTTTAGTAACACCCCCTAAATCTGTAAATAACTATCCAAATACGTACATTATACTTCATATTAATAAAATAAAGTAAAAAATAATATACTGTACTTACTGCACGTACAGTATACAGTACGTATTTGCAGTAATGGGGGACAAGATTTCAGTGTCGTAAAGTCGGAATAATGTAAGTCGGGTACATCGTAACCCGAGGACGACCTGTATAGTGTAAAGGGCCTTGGACCTGGGATTCAAACTGGCAACCTTCCGCACTAAAGTCACCACTTAGCTATCCAGTCGCTAAGTTCCTATTGATCAGTGATAGAAGTCACATATGAACTGTGATTGGATGACTTCAGTTCAGTTGCTCCAGTGAAAGCCCCGCCCACTTCTATAGTTAGATCAATGTCAGAACTGGAACATAGAGACAGAACCGCACACATTTAACTTTTTATTGGATCTAATAGAACCAAAAACATACCAGAAAAATACGGTATTTGTGTGAATCATCATCATCACGTTGGGCATTTTGTAAATATCGTACATTCAGTACCAGTGAGTTATTCATAAAAAAAAACCCAAAACCTGAATGCGTCCATTCAGAGCGGACTGTTGACCTCGCTGCGCTCCTCCTCATTATGTGACTAATGCGAACAGATATGATTGGAACATAATTCTAAAAGCTTTACTGGTTGATGATGACTGTAAAGTTGTGGAGCTGAAAGAACGTTTTTCATGAACCTTTTGACCTTCAGTTGTAAAGTGTGTTTGGTTGATTGTGCGAAGACCATACGAAGACCATCGTGTGCTCCTGTAGTGAATATACGATAAAACTAATCAGCTCATTTAACATGTTTATGAGGTTATTTCACTTCAGCTCAGTTTTGATTGAACTTTTTGAAGGTGAGCTCAAAAACCTGTAGCGATCCGAGACTGAATAGGAAGCGGAACGAATTTATGCGCGCGCGTTTCGCAGGGTTTCACATCCTTTCAACACACGGTCGGCAGAAGGACACGGAAACCGTTGTACGGACGAAGCGCTCGACCTCCTGAACCACAGGAACCGAAGCGACAGAGGTGGGAGTTAGAACGCAACCCTAGAGAACAGGCGGGTTACAGCCTTCAAAATAAAACATCCTGCTGCATTTTTTCAGTAAGTATGAATGCTGGTTTTTTTTCCCATTGATATCACACCAATACAGTTAATAAAATATCCATACGAAAAGGAGAGGGTCCGCTTCTGGGACGGGACCGACAACAATCAGAACTTCTGCTACAGTTTGTCATTACATCATTTAACAGTATTTCCGTTTTACATAAATATATGGTTATATTTCTATATCCACCAGTATGAGATCCTTTTTTTTTTTTTTTTTTTTTATAAAAACAATATATTTAATTATAAAAAAGAAATATTGTTGCCATCTATAAATATTCAACTTTAATATTTTCCATAAATCCAAAGGGAAATGCAGCCGAAAACGATTATTTTACATGAAGTTGTACAGTTCGAATTCTTATCATTTCATTTCTGTGTAAAACTACATAAAAACAATAGGGACAAGAATGTAAACTGTCATCTGCACCAAAGGTGGACGCACTAAATATGGACATTTATGGTTACTGGAGGGGTTATGGACTGGATATTTGCGTTGTGTCCCATCGCTCGACACTGAGACACCGGAACACAAAGACAATGAACTGGGATGACGGCGCATCCACCTGATCACATGTGGTCCTGGAGAAGACGTCAGACCCCCCCCACCCTCACCCCCACCCCATGCACCCCACAAATGTAGCATCATGGGAATTCTAGGTTGATTTTGTTGGTTGTTGGTACATATAATTTTTTTTTTTTTTTTGGTTTATTAACTATTAAAATGCAAATATCACTTGGAAACATCGCATATATGTTAAGAAAATTATTTGTAAACAATCACTTACCTGTGTAGCGTTGAGGTCGAAGGTCAGAAGGAAGTGATGCGGGAGGAAACAGGAAGAGAGGAGACAAGAGGAGAAACAAGGCTGTTACCAAACAAATACTGCATCAACAATAAGATCAGATCAGAGAGATTCATGTACAGTTTTTACAGGTTATATACGATTAATGCGTGTCTTTGTAAATGTTTATATGTTGAAAATAAATGTGACTTCTTTAATAATGAGCATGAAAGTTTAATCCACACATTCTCTTAATAAAAAGACTAGAATATGCGTGTGAATATATAAATAAAACAGTAAAATACGCATGTAAATAAAAGAGCAAAGTATGCATGTGAATATATAAATAAAAGAGCAAAATACAGATCTATAAATGTATAAATAAATCTATAAACAAAAGTAAAATACCTATGTGAATATATAAATAAAACAGTAAGATGCACATGTAAATATATAATTAAAAACCAAAATACATGTTAATAAATATAAAAATTTGTTAAATAAACCTCCGTTATGTCTGCAGTTCAATATTCACCTAAAAATATCAATACATCACTTTTTTAATATCGGCACCGTATCGTGAAAACAAAATATCGGAAAAATATCATGGAACTGATATTTCTTTCCAGCCCAGACAATAAAGAATCTAAATCCGAATCCAACTTCAGTTCAATTGACTTCAAACTGTTTTTCCTGCATCGACTGACAAACGTCCCACCGGTGACGGACGAAAGGACACAATAAGTTCATAAATGACGGCGTACGTCTTTTTAAAAAAAATGTGGAAAAGCCGGAACACGGAGCGTTTTTTTTTTTTTTTTTTTTTGTCAGATTCAGGACAATGTAGGTCAAAAATTGGGACACAAATCAGCGGTAGGACGGTGCCGTGTCTACATGTGTTCATTTGGGAGCATGTGCTGGTTTTTCTGGTCGGATCTCTAGTTAAAATTCGCTCCGGCTCTCGTTCGTTAAACAAATCAACGCCCGTTTGCCGTGAACATCCTGAATCTGCCACCACCGTCTCACACTCCTCTGGCGTCGGATTTATCTGTGCCGAGTCACATTAAAGAACATTTATCAGCGTTAAAGGGATATTTGTGTATTTTTGACATGAATCTGTAGGTTTGAAAATGATAAAATGAGACAGAATATTGTTAAAATTGCAGTTATTTTGCTTAAGGAATTTGATTTTTAGTGTCAATGTGTCAGTGTTTTTAGTTTTAGTGTCAAAAAGGCAAAAATATGTGAAAATTTTTAACATTTGTACGCTATTGTTTCACAAAAAAACAGCAAATATGTTGAAACGTCTTTAACAGACTTGGGTGTAGTTGGACAGTGGTCCGTTATTGCAGAGGCGAACACACCAAAAAGGGGTGGAGCTTGGCGAACTCAATGAACCCTCCAATGACCATCGGTCGTCTTAAAACACGTCACACGCCGTCATGTGACACCTCTGATGAAGTTTACCGCCGAAACATGTCAGGTATGAGAAACTGATTACGTATCTGATCTAAAACAAAACTAAATAAGCTATAAGAACATGGACACTATGAAGTTTGTTGGATTAAGTTTTGTATAATTATTAGGTTCTTATTTCATTAACTTCATCATCCGACTGCAGAACAAATCTAGATAATAACATAAACTTTGAACCTGAACTGAAAACTTCTACATTGGATCAATTTACTGTATAAGTCGCACCAGCCATAAAACGCATAATAAAGAAAATAAAACATATATAAGTCGCACTGGAGTATAAGCCTCATTTTTGGGTAAATGTATTTGATAAAATCCAACACCAAGAACAGA
>JAPSES010070005.1:0-10991 GCA_029822895.1 Maxillicosta whitleyi | reverse complement strand
AAACAAAATTTTTGGCCCCATTGACCCCAATGTTAATGAAAATTTCAAAGTGATCCAGAATCCAGGATTTCTTCTGGGTCACCCCCAAAAATAATTTCTGCCTTGTGCCATTGCCAACAAATCCTGAAAATTTCATCAAAATCTGTCCATAACTTTTTGAGTTATGCTGCTAACTAATGAACGGACAAACCCAGGCAAAAAACATAACCTCCTTGGTGGAAGTAATTAGTGTAAAATACAGTTTTCCATCTTTTCATGGTCATCACATATGACCCATTTGGATTTTTAAGCACACACATGTATACATAATATGTATTTATTTTTGTTTAGAAATTTCAATTTTTTCATGTTATTCGCATCATTATGAAAGGATGGTTTATAAATGTACAATTTGATTATACTTTTTTCCCACTTAAACACAAAAAAATTCTCATTATGTATAGGTTATTATGCTATACTATTACTGGTCTGGCCCACTTGGAGTCAAATTTTGCTATATGTGTATGAAATTTTTAAAAAGTTTGAACACGTCTGAGTTAAACTGTTAGTATCAAGTGCATTGAATATCTTCTATAAAATTTCAGTGTGTCTTAGTTACAGTGTATAACTCACAGAAACCAGCCACACATTTTCACCTTGCTTGCACTTTTTCTAAATTATAAGAAGCCTTTCCAGAAACCATACTGAACTTTAGTGTTTGGTCTCTCCAATCTCACAGGATCTTTATTTATTTAACATTTACCTGAATAGGGTTCAGTATAGTATGAACAGCCACACAATAAATCATATATATGCTATAAACTACTTTAGAATGCACTCGATACAGAGCCAAATAAGGACTGCACCAAACTCTAACAACACAGCCGGTGATCGCAGACTCACCACCTGAGAATATATCCACCACGCTCAATAACTCTGCAATGTTGTGAATACAATAAAAGAATTATGTCAGGAATGCCCAGTAAAAATGACATTCTGCTCGCAGTTTGGAGTCGTCTTCTAGAACAGCAACAAACTGATTATTGCCACACAACATGTATTTGTTTTAGATCAACAGTTGCACTCATTGCTGAAAAATATTCCAAAGTATCTGATGTCCCACCTGTGAAAGAACCTTAAAAATGTGTAGAATTCAGTTCTGAATCATGTGTTTGAAGTGGTCTGAGATACGGTTGAGTTCCACTTTTTCTACTGAAAATCTGCTGGTAGACTATGAATTACATTTGTGGACAGATAATACCCAAAATGTATTTATTATTTGAATCATAACAATAAATACATACATTAAAGTCATTTTCTAATAGCCCTGTAGACTGTCAGACTTGGTTTGTAACATTTAGCTGGTCCAAGTTAGCTTTCATGCTGCACTTTGTCAAATAAACTCAACCTTTTGAATAACCTATCACCTCCTCACCTGTGGTGGCGCCACATCAAACGAACAAGAATGATTTTAGTCGTCTAATAGTTAACACATTGTACTTTCTGATTCTGCCACATAAAAAACAAAATACGCAGCTTAATCAAATTCTATATGCATTTACCCACAATGCCATGCTTTTTAGTCCAGCTTGAAGCAAACCCGGTACCTATGTTTATAGGCAAACCAGATCAACATCAGAGTTCAATTGTGCATTCACGTGTTATCAACAGGGGTTAATCTCAAAATGTATTTTAAAAAATGCTCTGATAAAGTATAAATCAACACCAAAGCCCAAGAGACAAACAAATAACATTGGAATACATACAGTATTTATAATCCCACAAATAAATAAAGCACCAAACACGCAGATGTAGACTGACACAGTAGCTACCTACGGTCATAAAAATCACAGTCAGTATTACAGTTCATCAGCTGTTTCAGCTTTAAAGAAAGTAAAAGTCACTAGTAGTTATACTTAATATAAATCAATCACTCAAATTGTATTTATGGAGTGCCAAATCATAACTAAAGTTATCTCATGACACTTTACATATAGAGTTGGTGAAATCCAGATGCTAAAACCAATTTACAGAGAGAGAGAGATGCACAACAACCTGCACTGCAACTGGTAAAAATAAAAAATAAAAAAAAATAGAACTGCTGTTGTTAGTATAATTACCAATCACTAGAATAAATATCCATTCCTGTTAATACTAAATACAAGCACTAAGAGTGGATATAGCACTACTGCAGTTGTTAGCACCAATAATAGAATCTTCTACCATCTATGTTACTATATACGTAACTACATAAAATGCAGTTTTGTGTGTCTCATATATAACTGTATAATGTAATCTATTTGAACTGTGCATGAATTAGCTGTCTTTAGTGTAACCGGTTTAACTAACGTAGTATAAAAGAATGCAGCATAATGTGACTGACGTGTAATATGAACAGCCTGGGGGTCGGTTAACATGACAAATCCGACCCATTTGCTTACGCCCACGGGAGGAATCTGTATTCCTGGCTCAGCAGGAATCCGGAGTTTCTGTTGGATTATCTCCTTTTATTCTACGGTGTTATGACTTATGCGTTGTTGCTTCAAACATATATGATGACACTACAAAAATACGAGCGAATGACTAATGAGTTTAACCGATTTGTGCAGATGAGCCCAGTGTTTGTAGTAACGCTGCAGAGGAAAACAGTGAACTTCAAACACAGCTTACATCTCAGATAACACATGAATTTTCTTCAGTCGTTGACATGAGTATTTGAAGTTGTGTTGGTATGCAAAAGGAGTGTAGCGTTTTCTGTTGCTTTTTTTTCCCCTTTCCTTTACATCCCCAGAACAAGATGCGTACACAACAGCATCACACAGAGGTCTGTATTCAAAGCAGCCTCATCCCACTCATACAAATCCAACCCAATTCCCAACGGCGGTCTTCCATAACCAACGTTGACACAACAGTCTCCTGAGCATTGAAGACACTGGCCTCTGGGTTCTGAACAGCGTTAAATAACAGACGTGTGGAAAACCTGACTAGTCCCAAATGATAAACTCTTCAGCCTCCTCTAAACGGAAAACCCATTAAACGCCCGCAATGCCTCGTCGCCTCTCAACAGCACTCGCCGGTCCAGGGAATGAAAGTGTGGAAGATAAAACGGAAATGTTAAATAGCAAAAACATCACCAACTTTTTTTTTTTTTTTCTAAGCTACTCCACCATCGCCACCACCCAGCTTCATTTTTCCTCATCAAAGTATACGAGTGAGATTGGAGTAGATGATGGACCACCGCGAGAGAGGCGGCGACAAGACGCTCACGTTTTGTTTTCTCTTTTTGTTTCTCACTTTTATTTTCATCTTTTCTTCTCAGGCAATTTTTTTTATTCCCTGATAAACATTCAAGAGCTGAGCCCCAGCACCGTGGAGATATTTTTATTTTCTGCAGCAGCCTCATAAACAGTAAGCTGCAAAGACAGTGTGGTTAGAAATGATGAATATATAGCCAGTGGCTTTAATATCTTTAATATTCGCTCCGGATGTGGGAGAGAATGGCAACGGTGTATTAGATGATGATGAAAACCAAGGAAAAAGATGCAGAGTACTTTTCAGGTTCAAGCTTTTGTGGTCCATTAGGAATTTTAACTGCACATTTTAGCCACAATCCTTCCCTCAGAACTGACAAGGGAGCTTTTTACACTCATGGCCTTGTTGTTTCAGAGCCCTACAGGTCAAATCTGGGGGTGAACACAGCAGTGAAAAGCAGGTGTTGAGTAAAAGCAATAAGATTTATGGCTGGAAATTGTTTGAAACAGACTCAATTTCATGCTTTGTTGTTGAAGCATTTTTTAACAACTCGACAGTAAAAGAGGTGGTAAGCTGCAATAAGTGTGGTAACGGCTCACACGTCCGGACAGTACAAGGTATTCTTGGAGATGTTTTTGTTCACACAGAATATTTCAACAAAGTCCTTGTATTACCGAGGTGCAACTCACAATAATTACTCTCGGATGAACATAAATCAACGGAAACACTATACAACTAAAGAAAACCTGTTTATGTATTTTAATGGCTCATAAAACCTCCTTCTATTCTGATGAAATGTATTGCACTCATTACTGATATGTGGGACGGTTAAAGTCACCTTGAGTCATGTAAAACAGAACGATTCTCAACACTTAAGGAATGTAATACAATGTTCAATAACTTCACCAATGACATTTTGGCTGTTGTAAATCCTGTCAGAAAATAGAAAGATTTTGATGCAAAATATTAACTATATTGATAGGGATGCATCACTCTGACTTTTTCAGTTCAGATGGGAGGGGGGTTTTAAGTACCTTGCTCAAGAGCACATCAGCCAACAACTTGCTGTCAGTCCAGGGAATTGAAGCAGCAACTCTTCGGTCACAAGCCGACTCTGCAGCCATCTAGGCCATGGTTGCCCCTGGTCAGAAGTTGTGATCATTTTGTGTAAACTCCGCAGTTAAAGAGGGGCATAGAAGTTTTACTTTTGTTTTCACGCAACCACTAAATGCACCACCACACCTTCAGTTTTTATAGTATGTTCATATACCCCCACTCCCACCCCCCGCTCCAATGACAGATTTACAAATGTCTTTCCTGAAGGGCCCACAACATTTACCTTCCATGGGGTGCACAATTGGTAGTGGCGCCCCAGTCGATACGAGTACCGATGCTTGGGTCTTGTGTATCGGTCGATACCCAAGGGGGGGGGAGTCATGCATGCATATCTGTGAGTGCAATAGCAACCACACCCACACCACACCCCAGTGTGGGGGCAACAGATAGTCAATGATAAGAGGAGGGGAGGTGACCTTGACCTTTCCACAATTTTATCCACTAGGCCACGCCCTCCATATACACGTCTATTGCGTTACTTTTAGAATTACATTGCATGATGCAGCCCATGTCGCAAAAATTCCAAGGGGAAGGATTGGTTGCTTTTACCGATCCCTAATCCTACTAAAATGTTGTCTGGGCCGATATCCAATCCTAATATCAGATCAGTGCAACCTTATACAGTCATTAACTCTGAAAGATTTGGTAATTTGCAAATTGTATGTGGAGGTTTAAAGCAAGAACACTTTGGCCAATAATGGAGTCTTTGGGTTACCATTGAGTTTAGCAACAAGTACATTCCAGACAATGGAACACAAAAGCAGTTCAATCATACAAATATTTTGTTATCATGAATGCAAATAAGGACCAGCATATGTGTATGACCGATGACTACTTACAAAAAAAAAAAAAAAACCCGGAAGAGCAAACAGATATATAATGAATTGTTTTTAAAAAGTATAAAATGATGATTTCTTTTGGCTTTTTCCCTTTCAGGGTCGCCACAGTGAATCACCTTTGCATGTTTATTTGGCGTTGGATGCCCTTCCTGACACAACCGTCCTTGGGACCTGCACAATGAGGCTTGTGCCCCTTTGTGGCTATTGGGATGTATAGTGTGAAGAACCTTTTCTAAGGGATCACCTGGGTCTTGAACCGGCTACCTACCGTACCAAAGTCAGTGGCATTAACCACTGAGCTACCAGTCAAAAATATATATGCAAATAAATAAATAAATAAGAAGAAGAACAAAAATAGATGCAAATACAAAAGCAAAAAATAACTGGGATAAAAACAAAAGTATAAAAAGGCCTCACAGTATAAAACTAGTGAAAGTGTTACGATGTTACGAGTGGAAGCAGAATCAGCAGGACTACTTACTATTCTGTCTTACTTGTGTCCACACCTGTAGAGATGGATGACTGACAACCGGCCGATCACGCCTCCTGCATGCAGATGATACCTCGCAATCAAAAGATAAAAATGAAACAGGAGTTCAGGATCTGTATCTGTTTAGAATCACATACTGGAGATTGCATAGACATACTGCACTCATATACTGTGTAATCTTTCAGTGCACTGTGCCATACATGAACATTTGCTCTGTATGCCACATGACCACCAGGCTTATCACAATCTTGCAGCTGTTGGCAAATGTTTATACAAGTTTGCATAATGTGTTTGCACACACACACTCATAAAATAATTTGATCTAAATCACATTGTTCATAATAACTGCCTGTGCTGGTTGCTACTTAACATTAGACGCTATGTTAGTTTGTGTGATTCAAAATGGACCTGTATGCCATTGCTTTGGCATACATTCATAGTTAGCGTGTTAGCGTTTTCAGAAACACATGAGAAAATACATTTTTAAATCCTTGATGTCTGAGTGGAAAGGTGCAGAAGTGGCCAGAAAGACAATGCCAGGAGGTGTTTTAGCTAAGCATCACTTAACAGTCTTCCTTTGAAATGAATGGGAACCATTTTACAGCCTGGAATCCAACTGTAAATAATGTTACTACTACAAAAAAAAATTGTAACCAATGTAGAAGTATCATAAAGTCATAACACCACTGGCTCACTCCACTGTCATCTATTTTATTTGGATCTGGTCAATCTGAAAATTTGTCCTGCATTTGTTATGGCTCAGGGAAAATAGGTGCTTCGATGTCTGTGATACCTGGCTTGTATAACAGCTAGGAGCCAAGTTGGTTTGATTTAGCCTACAGCACAGAAAAAAATATTAGACCATCAAAAGTCATCAAAAACAATGGTTATGCAATTAAGGACTAACTCCTGTGTGTATCATGTGACTAAAACTGACAGAGAAGAAAACATGGAATGTCTAAAAGCACTGTTTTTTGTCAGTACAATGACACGTGATTTTAATTATTATGAAGAAAACATAAAAATGGATAGATATCAGCTCTGAAATTAAACTATTATGAACTATTTTTGTTGTTTTCATTATATTTGTCCAAACAAATGTACCAGTATGGTGGTCTAATGATTTTTTCCACGGCTGTATTTAACACATTTTCTCCTAAAGAGAGAGTAAATTTGTTCTACTGACAAGACTGTGAAAAGACTTTGTCACTCATTGCTTGATCAGTTAGTATGCTAGTGTTTATCATTAGCTGACCTCTGACCCCTGGGGCTTTCATAGTTCCAGGGCTGAATTTGAGCAGGATCCAGCCCCTCCAACTTTGGATCCGGAATCTATTTCACTGGATCTGGCACTTCTATGAAAAAAAAAAAAAAATTAAATATAATTAAAAAAAAAAAAAGTTTGCTGTTATCTGTTTTGTTCATCTTCATTCCTGATTGAAGTTATACAAAAATCTTGTGTTCATTTCTGGAGCAATTTGAAGGGAAACACAGACATAACCGGGACAATCTAAAATGCTTAAATAATAATAATAAAAAATCATGTGTTATCACCAAATTCTGCAGGGATGTTTCTAATTATGTCCACTTTGACCTCTGCAAATATCAAAGCAAAAGCCCCTCTGTGTTCAAGCACCTCCCACTTTTAGCACTGGATAGTTACAACCTTTTGGCCAAATACGATCACTTACTCTAAAAAGGCAACATGGTATAAACAACTACCATTCAGACGATAAGGACATGTGATCATTTGTGTGGAATATGTAATAGTAACAACATACTGTAGTTTTATGCACTTACTGGATTTTTACTGTATACTCCCCTGAAATTTCCCCAACTGTACATCCTTGTATTAATTTGTGTAAGGATACTCAAATGCAAACATGAGCATACCTTCTGGTGTTAATGAAGTAAATATACCAATTCTGACCCATTATTATACAAATGAGGCTGACATAACACACCCTGTGCTTCATTATGATACTTATGTGTTTTGGTCAGAACCAATGTAGTGTTCAGTCTGTCCACTCTGAACGCCTGCATGAACAGGACTGGATATTAACTACACACAGCTGTGTCCACAGTCAGACACATGGCAAATGGCTGACACCATTAAGCCAATGCTTATGTTAAAGCACTGCTCAGTCAGCTTCACTTATAATTAATTAATAATGCTCATTTTTAGTATTACGTATTAATCAAACTAGCCCATGTATTCACTGTGTTTTTCCATCCACATTAAATTCCAGATATAAATGGAATACAGCAACACTTCAATGCAGAGACAACTCTTTGGTGTGTGTGTGTGTGTGTGTGTGTGTGTGTGTGAATGGGTGAATGTGAGGCTTTGTAAAGCGCTTCAGGCACCATGAAAGTGTATAAAATGTGCTATATATGTGCAGACCAAGTTGATACAAGATGATACTTGTTCGTAATTTCAGTCCCATTAAAGTGTAATAATACACCATTGTTTAGTGTACAGTCTAATTCATTTTCACTTTAGGCAAAATAGATAAAATAGCCATTCACATAATAGATTTGCTGATCTTGTCACCGGTACATTGTATTTCAGATTAAACTCAGAAAAACATGTTTATCTTGTTTATCACAAAACCTTACCACTCGATAGCTTGATGTGTAACCCTACCTACTGTATGTCTTCACCCCTCTGAGCTCTGTCAGAAAGATAATATAGACCCAATGTTGATGCTAAACTCAAGCCAAGACTCTGACCAGTCTAATCCTGACTTGGCCAGGAGCTCTGGCTAGCTTCGTGTTTGGCAGCGGTGACTCTAATCTTGCCTGTTGCTGGATAATCTGGTCTGGCTGAACACAGTAAGACAGCGATGGTGGCTAGCTGATGGACTATATGAGCTGATTTGGTGGCTTCTTCTCGCCAGCTTTGGTGGAGGGGATGTCTGGCTCGCCATGACTGTCTTCGTGCCCGCCTATATCTTGGCAGATTTTTCGTCCTGACTCATTGGCTGGTTAGCTGCCTGGATATACTGGCCGACAAAACAACAAGACTGACTCACCGGCTTTGTGACAGGTTGGCCCCGTGATGGTTTTGTTTCAGAGAGCAGTCACCGTCGCAGTGATGAGAAACCAGATCCTTTAATCACAGACTCGATATTATCCTAACAGAACACAGCACACACCAGACACACCTACAGTCTTTGTTCATAGTATTATTAGAGTTACTGTATGTATCGGGCCAGCCCTGTCCAGACCATGGTAGATTTACTCAGATCTGCACCTCGTAGAACAGGACGGATAAATGAACAATTTATCTCCAATGTAATTTAATCCAATTGTTAACATTTTTGATTGTGAAGGCATTAACCCAGTGTTTTTCAACATTGGTTTTATCAGTGAATATCAGGTATTTTCTCATATTGAATGTACTGATCATGTTTATGTTCACAAAAATCTAATTAAACTTGGGTTAGTTGGTTATTATATTAGAAAACAGACAAAATTGAAGATAAAAAGTGACCTTTTTTAGCAAAAGCATAAAACCCAGTGTGTTCATCCACTATCGTTGATCCAACTCCATGGGTTTTACTGGTGAATTAATGTTGTAGAAGATCATAGTGTTTCCATGGTAACTATGGAGCCTCTGATCATCATATCTGATGATGATGAAAAGGTGATGAACTGTATTTTATACCATATATTGATAGGATTAGTGGCTCAACAGGTATTAAGCAGTTTAGATGGTTAAGGTTAACAGTAGATGTTTGGGTCTTTATGGGTTAAATATGTGCAATTTCAATAATGGTTTTCAAAACAACTCATTTGGAAAGATTATTTTTGTGGGATACAAGCAGAAATGAGTTTTGCTGTTTTGGCTGGTAGCCAAAAACTGATTTTGATTTTAATGTAGGCAAGGCGTATACAAGCGTTTAGCTTCTGCCTAAGCCTATTCAGTCTCAACATGATCCACAGCTGGTTGACCTAAAACTAATTTCATTGTTTGTATTTTCTGTATTATTGATGATGACAGAATAAACATAAACCTGAACCTGATTTTTCAGAACCAAAGCTTCATTTCCTTAATTTTGCAGTCGCTAAACATTAATTCTGCTGTTGTTTTTCACACAGACATTTATTGTGATGCACATAACACCAGGGTTGAAAGTTGGATGGACATATCGGGGGTCGCCACAGTAAATCACCTTCGCATGTTTATTTGGCAGAGGTTTTTACATCGCATGACCTTCCTGACACAATCGGGGTTGGGACCAGCACAATGAGACTTGTTGGGTTGTATAGCATAAAGAACTTGTCCCAAGGGATGACCTGGGTCTCGAACCGGCTACCTTACGCACTTTAAGTCAGTGGCATTAACCACTGAGCTACACAGTCACTTATTGATACATACTTTTATATATACCCTTTTACTTATATGCTTTTTGTGGTTGTTGTTTTAGCTGGTTCTGGAATAAAGGACACATTGCTATTTTAAGGCATGTCTTTTTTTCAAATTTTTTTTCTCATATTGAAAAAAATATTTAATCCAATTGAACTGAGAAAAATAATCGATAACTCAATTACAACAATAATCAATAGCTGCAGCTCTATTCCATAGTTTATTATCTACCTGCAGAAGATTACAATCTGCACATCCCCAATTAGAAGAAACATGCCTCTATTGCTTTTTGTTTAGCATTCTCTCAGGTGTAGAATGTACTTATGCATCATCTTCACACAAGCACCTCCATGCCACATAAAAACACATTCAGCTACAGTAGAAAAGCACTGCACACGTCTGATACACAAATCTGTTTTCAATCTCCGCTCTGTTTTCTAAACTTTTGCTGACATATTGGATGATTTCACTTCTACTGAAATGAAGCGATGTTATTGTTAGATGTTTAAAAGGGGAAAAAATCTGTTTGTTGGAGCGTTAAGCTGACGATAAAGTGTGTTTGGTATGACATCAGGGTTATAAGGTTTAAGAATGTGTTGTACTCTAAAGGCTTTTTTATGATCCATTGTGTCAAAAGTAAATCTAACTGTTCTTAATATAGTGAAGTAAAAAGCACATTTGACTGTAAAATAGTAGTTAAGTTGAAATATAAGCAAGTAGCATCAAATGGAATCACATTTATACTCTGTATCTGCTCTACATTCAGAAATGAAATGAAATACCCAAAGAAATGTGAATTACATGCTGCTAAAAAAGAAATGAACAAATCCACATTTCCGTAATGGTGGTTTTCTTCAGGATCTAGTTCCGTAACTATTGAAGATACGTCTATAGAAAAGTCCATGGACTATATGAGAAAACATGAGTTGCCATCTGGTGGACA
>JAPSES010069994.1:0-10991 GCA_029822895.1 Maxillicosta whitleyi | reverse complement strand
CCATAACTTTTCGAGTTATGTTGTACACAAACCAACAAACAAATAAACGCCAGCAAAAACATAACCTCCTTGGCGGAGGTAAAAAAAAAAATGTAAATGAGAGACCCTCCGAGCGTGGAATGCTTCTAGTGCAGGAGTGAAAAGTGTGATGTTCAGGGAGCTGTGATGAAACATGACTTTGAACTGTTGCTCCCCTGTTGTTTAACTTCCTCAAACACAGGAACTGACTGCACAGATAGAAATGAGCCTATGAGTGGTGTATGGTATCTCTGCAAATCGCACTTAACACCTCCAATCATCTTTTAGTTTTTAGTACACGGCTCTGTGTGTGTGTGTGCGTGTGTGTGTGTGTGCGTGTGTGTGTGCATGTGTGTGTGTGTGTGTGTGTGTGCGCGCTTTGACAGCATTTCATCACTGCAGTGATTTGTGTGTGGTGACCCACTTGTCCAGTTGCCTCAAACCAGCTCCATTATCAGTCATTTTGGGTGTTTACTTAAATGGATGATGGCTTTAGATAAGTGAGAAGTACGCCAACCGCACCATCACTCTGAGTTTCCCCACATGCCACAGCAAAGACCTTTTCTAGTGTTTTCTCAACGTCTCAACTCAAATTAACGGAAAGTAATAGTGACAAATGGGAAGGATAGTATCAAACTGACAATGACACTGTCTGTTTTTGTTACAGACACCGAGTGACTCAATCTCCGCTCTTATTTTTTATTATTTATTTATGTTTTTAATGTTAAGATGCCTCTTCGACAGACAGATAAATAGGACACGATATATGTCTCGTGTTCAGGTCAGCATATTTTTGGTTTGATTTATGTGAATTCGAGCACCGCAAATCAGATTATGCTGCGGCAGCACAAAGTGGACGCAACACTTTTATGTTTGCCGATGAACAAATAAGCCAATGATTGGGTTTAGACTGCAAAGGGAAGACACGACCGTCTGGAAAAAAGATGAGAAGCAGAGATCATGTGAGTGGATTTGAGTTTTAATGTTAAATTCAGGAGCGAAACCCTCCGTTTGTTTAGTACGGAGCTGCAACTGTGTTGACTGTAACTGCAAAGACAAAATGTACCGCATCTGGACACGTCTGTGTTCTCCCAATATTGAATTTCCACTTTTTAATTAAGTAGTGCATGTCATTCTTCCAGCTGCGCGGTCTGTGTTTTTCAGCATTTCCTCTGTGCCTCCAGTATATTTCTTGCATTTCCTTCCACCGGCTCCAACAGACTGTGAGACGTCTGCAGTCTTATAAGTTTATTCCCGGCCAGACTGCACCACATGGATCCAATAAACCTGGGTATGACATGTACAGATTGTGTGATAATAGAACCTATTCGATCGCAGGCTGCGACGCAGGTCAAAGAAGAAGAATTAAACTAATCACGATGACATGTCTTGTAGCTGCGCTGCTCTACTTGTAAACAATAACACAAAGATAATGATCATGCTGTTACAATGACTGTGAAGAAGAAAACAGAGAAGACTGAGGTTATTTTTAAAGTAATTAATTAGATTAATACATCATTTCATGCGGGTCGGCTCTGAGTTTGTCTAGTCATGTGACAGAGAACACACTTTTTTAGCCACAATTAAAAATATTACTATATCATTTAATCTTTAAACCGGAATGGCTTAAAATCGCACATATACTTGTATTAACTAAACACAATGACACAATGTAATGGTGCAAAATAAAAACACTTCACTGATATTATAGTGATGGTATGATTAATATTCAGATATTTTATTCATGCACAGAGAAAGAAAACATACTATAGATGAGCAGTTTACACAGATGTACATGAAAGGGAACCCCAAGGAAGTGCTTATAAATAGGGAACCCAAGATAACCCGTATAGGTTCTATTTTTATATCAGTTTTTTCCTTCTTTTTTTTTATACACAGTAGAAATATAAATATGTGACAATGAACCTCTTGAATCTTGAAGTGGTTATGTGAAGTTTATTTGGGATCTGCGTCGGAGGCATCTGTTGACATCATCTGACCCCACTTGTAAGCTAACACTATATTGTGTTGCACAGTTTTGCTGCTGTAGAAAAGCAGAGGTTGCCGAGGCTGTCCTGATAAAGCATAATACATTTTTGGCAGCTGAGACTTTAATTAACAGCAAACAGTTGGTTCTCAGCCAAGACGCACCCCAACCCTGAACCCCTTGTAAGTGCGTGAACAATGGGGTGGCCCCCGTGGAAGGCAAATGTGGACCCTTAAGACAATAATTATCTATAAATCTGTCATCGGACCATATGTGTGTGTGTGTGTGTGTGTGTGTGTGTGTGTGTGTGTGTACTTAGTCGACCTCAATGGCCTGCATCTAAAATGCAGAATTCCTGCTTGGTCCGAGTCTGTTGTTTTTAACAAAACCTCTGTACATTTGATCACTCCCAATATTACCTCATCCCTAATCACATCCAGATGCTTTGACCGGTTTGGGTCGATGGTCTGTTCTCCTTTTTGCTCAAAAACATGTCCTTACACACAACATACTCCGATATATCTCTCTCCTATTCTTACTATTTAATCAACATTTCTTGATTATTTCATACCTTTCACACACAAGATTATTTTCAGTCAATACAATACTTAACAAACTCATTTCATTAATGATGATGATTTCTTTCAGCGAATCGTCTTCGCATGTTGCTTTGACAGAGGTTTTTACGTCGGATGCCCTTCCTGACACAACTGGGCTTGGAACCAGCACAATGAGGCTTGCGCCCCCTTGTAGCCACATTGGGAAAGGTTCTTTACGCTATACATCACGTATAGAACCTTTCCCAAGGGATCACCTGGGTCTCAAACCGACCATCTTTCGCACCAATACAATCATTAATAAATCAACTAAGTCATTCTATTAGAACTCCTAATACATTATTAGTGAATCAACTTATTAGTACTTCTAACATATTTTAATTATTGCTGTCACCCTGAATATCATTCTTATGAAGTGCTCAGATTTTTCTTATGGGGCATTGACCTTGACCTAACTCGATGTCAAAGCCTCTTCATAGGTTTTCAACAAACATGTGGAGAAGTTCCTCAAATAGACTCAACACACGCAGGCCCTGGTTGATGGTCCAAGCAGCCCAGGGGCCAGATGAGTTATAGGACAACAAACTCGATTAATCCATGGCAGGGATTCCTGTCAAGGTTCCGTTTAAAAATAATAAATAAATGAATAAAAGAAAAGCAGTCACTTTTGAATCTGCAGCATTCCTACTCTGTACTCTAATGTGAATGCATTATGCAGGAAAGTCTTTTAAATGAGTGAAATAACAAAGAATAAATGAGTCCCCATGCTGAATGCCAATAGGAAAAAAAAATCACCAATAATGCTAAGTTACCGCTTGTCTAATGTGGGTCTGTTGACATGTAATCTAGTCCATAACTGGACTTCCAATGAGTTGATCTGAGCCGAACACTGTTCCCTAATAACATGTAAAATGATGGAAGCCAACTATTTAATTCTAATACGGAAATAAATGAATGTTTCAAGAAGACTTCAACATAAAAACAGTATTTCACATCTCTAAGCACAGTCAGCAGCTCATTTTTTTTTTAAATATTGCCTACAGTTATCTTCTTTATTTTCTCTAAAACGTTTATTTTCCCGTCATTAGTTCACAGTAAATGGACAACATTCAATGTCTTATTCTAATCTAATTCTAATGTTGTGAACAACTGCTCTGTGGGGTTTTTTCAAGTGAAAAGTGAAGTGCGGAAAGGTCAGCGAAGTTCGTAGAGGAGTTTTAAAGTGAACTAACAACACATTCACTGAGGGGAAAAAAAAAAAAAAAAAAAAACCTGGATCATGATAAAACGGTGTGGTGCTAGAAAGAAACTTGCCTTTGCCTTCCCGCTGCATTTACAATACAAAGACGAATCTTCTAGGTTTGCTGTTGGCTTGCTTTGCATCAGGAGGTTGTTTTGTGGATATGTGAGGAGATTTGAAATAATCTCTTCTTGCAAATTATTCTCTTTTCTTGCCAAGTGCACTGAGTGTAACTTTAACTGCCGTCTGACGTGCCAGGGGGTGGGAAGAAAAAATAAAAAATCATTCAAAGATGGTATTTATTTTCACAAATAACTTTCCCAGACATACAAGTCCCATCAGTGTGGCTGTTGGTGTCTTTGTAATCTGTTATACAGTGTCCATATTCATGTTCAATTAAACCAAGGAAACACAACAGTATTAGGTCTGGAAACACAATTTGTTGTTTCTCTGCACCACTGAATTTTATAATTGTACATCTTTCCCCTGTTATTTGTTCGCCACATGTTTTTCATGTGTTTAGTCTGTGGGGCTGCTCAAGTGAATAATTAACATGTGGAACGCATCTTGAATATTTGTGATATCTAAGAGCTGCTGACTTCAGTATCAGTAACAACTGGCCTGCTTTTCTTTTTTCCCAGTTGCAGAATGATGTTCCGAGTCTGACTTAAAACAACATATCGAGTCAAAACTGAAATATGAGCGTTGAATGTTGTCAATTTACTGTGAACTAATGACGGGAAAATAAACAATAAAGGAGATAACTGTAGGCAATATTTAAAAAAAAAAAAAAAAGTGCTGCTGACAGTGCTTAGAGATGTGAAATACTGTTTTTAGTCTTCATGAAACATGAATTTATTTCTGTATTAACACAGTTTTTATCTTTTATTAAATTTTATATATATATATAAAAAAAAACATTTCATCCAGTTTCCAGAGGCCTCTTTATTGCTGTCTCATCGATATTTGTGACATGTTTACATCAGAGTCCAATGACCCTGCGCTGGAAATATAAGCCAGGACTAGAAATCAATGCCATTTTTCAGTCTGCCAGGGAGGTTATGTTTTGTTTGCTGGCAGGACATCTCAGGAACTTATTAACAGATTTCGAAACACCTTGGTTCAGACAACAAGCCAAGGGCCACAGAACTGACGATTAGTTCATGCCACAAATATACATCCAGGTGGCAGAAATTCTTTACGACGATTACTCACCCGTGTTAGTTGGACACTTTAAGACATTCTTATTTTCGTCTCATGTCTCACAATGTAGGAAAAATAACCTTTGCATTACTTAACACACTGCTATCACCGGTTCTAGACATTGTTGCTTTCGTATATGTATGAAAGTGTGAATATACAGGGAATTTTAGTTTTTATTAGTCTGTATTTGCATATACAGGTAGTCCTCGCGTTACGAATGAGTTCCCAATTTCCGCGTAAGTCGGAATTGACCTTTTAGTACCCCTAAATACCCCCTAAGGCCGCGTTCACACCGGACGCGGATTTTACAGTATGAGGCGGATTTCTTCTGTTTATTCTTTATGATTTCGAGCGTATTCCGCGCTGAATTATCCACTCAAGACGGATGCGGATCAGTAGAAAAAAGTTCAACTCAAGGTGGAAAATCCACTTCTGGTCACCGGCGGATTTCCAGATGTTCTATGATGACACTGTTGTCAACATTCCACGAACGGTCAAAAATGGAGGAGAAGCTGGTTCTGGCAGTTACAATTTCGCCCACCCGGACTACCACAATAAATTTAAAAGAAATGCTGCTTGGGGGCGTGTTAATAAATCCGCGTTCGGTGTGTTCCCCTCCCCAAAAAACAGCTGGACGCAGAGGCGGATTACAAGAGGAAATCCGCGTCCGGTGTAAACGCGGCCTAAATCTCTAAATAACCATCCAAATACATGAATTATACTTCATATTAATAAAATAAAGTAAAAAAAATAAGATACTTTACTTACTGTACGTACAGTATAGAGTACATACATTATAATGGGAATTTTAGTCTGATAGTATTTTTATTAGTCTGTATTTGCATATATTCTTAGTGTTAGTTTAGACCAGGGGTGTCAAACATGCGGCCCGGGGGCCAAAACCGGCCCCTGGGATGAATTTGTGAAATGCAATATTTACACTTGAAGATATAAACAATCAAAGATGTTAAAATAATGTTGGGTCAATTTCAATCTAAAGTAGGTCAGACCAAAAAAAAAAAACACTATCAGAATATACTATAAATAATGAAAACCACAATTTTCCCCTTTTTTATGTAAAGAAATTACACAAAAATGTTTGCTGAGGGTGTATTAAAAAGGGTCAGTTCCGATTTGTGTGGAAATTCGGGTTACTTCGACAGCGTAGGAACGGAACTCATTCGTAACCCGAGGACTACCTGTTTTACTAATAAAGGCTTATTTAACAAGGATAGTTATCAGTCAATTTCATCGCTGCGCTCTTATAAACCCACAGTACAGACAGCCTGTGCCCTGAACCAGATAACATATACAGAAGAAAAAAAAAAGAGTGAATATTGGACTCATTCATCACACCTTCAAGTAAATGCTAATGTGGTTCTGTGTCGAGTTGGTGCATAAATAGAACGTGTTTTCTCACTTTTAAACCATGACAACTTCATAAGATAAAAATATCAGTAACGTGTTGCATCTTTTTTTCAATGTCATGAAAGTGCTGATAAGAAATCAATGTCAGTCACTGCTGCTTTTAAAACAGTTTAGAAAAGACTTTTTTATTTAAAAGTGAAGTTTTTGCATCATCTCGTAAGTTGAAGTTGCCGTATGTATACCAGGTTTTTTTTATTGATTATATTTTCTTCCACCGCTTAGAAAAGAGTGATTGGTTAAACTGAAGCTATTTCTCTGTTCTCAGCAGTGTTGTATAAAGTACTAAAAAATACCACTCAGGTAAAAGTATAAGTACCCCTCCAAAAAAAAAGTCACTGACTAAAATGTTACTTGAGTTAAAGACTTAAAGTATCTGAAACTTTTTGTACTTAAGTACAAGTACTGTAAAAAAATAAATGTACTCAAGTAATGTCACTAAAAGTACAAGTAAAAAGTAAATAACAAGCAAAGGTAGTCTGAATGTCATTTTTGTTTTTACATTTTTTTTTAAATAAATTAATTGTCAAGTACACTAATGAAAATGGACGCACGCACAACCAATTACAGGCAAAAAGTACCAGTTTGAAACTTTGTAAACCTGTTGTTTTCTCTCTTTCAAATAAATTCAGTGCTGAAAATTTACGATACGTTACGATTTCTGTCTTTCTTTCTTTTTTGTAACGAGTAACAAAACGTAACATTGAAAATGTAGTGGAGTAAAAGTATGCAATTAAGTTCAGAAATATAGTGAAATAAAAGTTGTTAAAAAATGTGAGTAAAGTACAAAGTCTCCCAAAATGTATTTAATCCAATCCACTTTATTTATATGGCACAGTTTAAACAAACACAGGGTTTCCAAAGTGCTGTACAGCATGCAGGCAAAAATAAGTCAATGAATAAAATCAGTAAAATAAGTATAAAATAAGTAAAAAGCGCTTAGAATGCGTAATAAAATAAAAGCATAATCCAATAAATAAAAGAATAAAGAATAAAATCAGTAAAATATGTATAAAATAAGTAAAAACGCATAGCCCACCCAACCCTTCTACATCACATCAACACACCCCTAGTACCCAAAGGCCAAAGTATTTTTACTTAGTTACTATACAACACTGGTTCTCAGTTTACTTATGTGAATAATCTCTACTGTTTTTCAGAGGTCACTGTCAGATTTCTGCAACCACACCAACCGAAGCATAAAAAAATTGCTGCAATGGTTAAATTTTCAAAGCATAACGCAGTGAGCACAACTCACTTCAGTCCTTTTGACATGTCATGTGTAAAAACTATTGAAAGCAAACAGCGGTGTTTGTTCGCTTTCTGTTTTGTCTCATTTAATGACGTCTCATTATTCCAATTTTATAAGAACGGACAGACTTGCATAGAAAGCATCATAGAAATTATATTAAAAGCACTTACAAGTTAATTCACATGTGGAATAATGTTTTCAGAAAATCAGAGTTTGCAGGTAAATATAGCTTTGGATTAAGTAATTAAAAATATATAAAGATGTTAGTTATCTGTTTCTACTTAGTATGTACAGGAGGATTAGATGTTTGTTTGTAAATATAAATGAACTTAATGTCAGATTTCTGGGCATAATACTCTGATGGTTAATCTTTTATTTACACAGATACTGTTCTTAATCTTCTGTTGGGTACTTTTTTTTTTTTTTTTAATATTCTTTGTGTTTTGATGAAACAAAGCTCTTTTTACTTTTCCATTAATACTTCATGTTGTACATTCATACACATTTACAATACACCAGTCTGTAGTTAAAAGGACAAAGACTTTCACCTTTTTATTGTCTAGGCTGATGTTTATATTCATCTTTCCCTTCGTGTATGTTTTGATAGTACTTGAAGGCATCCTATGCAAGGCTTTCATCAAAAATGCATAGACCCATACAATAATAATTCCTCTCAACAATCACTTATGGCCCAGTTGATATGCACAGACACGCATGCAAAGCAGTGAATCCACAGTGGACAGGGTGAAACGCAGTGCGGTGCCTCTCTGGAGGGATGAGAAAAAAAAAATGTAGGTGCCTTTATTTGTGCTTAAGGATGCGCAAATGTAAAAGAAAGTAATGTTTTATGTCATATTTGATTGAATTTTTATGCACCTATTTTGTTTTCACACGCTGTTGTGTCTTATTTGTTGCCCCGCAGAGAAGGAGGGGCCAGCGTGGAGTGTTCAGAGATGACAACCGACAAATTCTGCACATTATTCCAGCATGAATAGTTCATGGCCACTATTCATGGCGGTTTGATGAACAGGCCCCTGAGTACAGCAATTCAATCAAATGCCCTATATCACCCAGTGCTAAACATCAACATGGACCATAAAAATTATCTATCAGAACCAGACAACATGCACAAAAAGCATCTTGTGTATTCCGTTTTCAGCTCTACTGGCAAACAAAATGAAGAATGACAGGGTTGGTTAGCAATGATAGACAGCTCTCATAAAATGTAAAATGACCTATTTTTTTTTTTTTTTTTAATATTTATTTATTTTTACGCCTTGGATCCAGTTTTGATGGACGAGTCACAACCTGTCAGCGTTTAAAATTGTGACCTTTAGTTAGTCTCGCCCCCATCAAGCTAATTGCTATAATGTTTTTAAACACCAGAACGCCATGCCAGAATGAATCATCCTTCAAAGTTTTAGCACCGCTGGACGGAGGATGTGTCTGGCATGCTACATTTATGCAAAAAGAAATGTGTTTTTTAATTACAGAGGACTCCATCAGACTAATTAGTCTCCTTCTCTGATAGTACCTGAGATGTCCCATTAACAGATGAATTGACACGGGCCTTTTTCGCTGCAGTCCTTTAGAACTACACGACAAAGAAGGAGAAAAGGAATGACAATGCTGCATAATGCCCTATTTTATTTTTCATGTCCTTTCTATAGCAAGGGCAATGGTTTCAATCAAACCAATTGACTTGTGCCTGACCTCTCTCTTATGACTACAGTCCAGAAACGCCTTAGGCAGAGCTCAATCCACACTCTCTAAGCTCTAAGAACAGGAACGCTTTCAACTGCAGCCTACCTAATTGACTCTGTAATAGTGTCATAGTTCAGTGCCACCAAATTGACTGAATTTTCAAGCATGCTTTGACAACAATGATACCCCGAGAAATGGCAAAAAGGGCTCCTAATGCAACTCAAGTTTATCACCCCTGATACCAGCAGGAGCAACAAAACAATCTGTTGTAATACCTGATAACAATTGATTACTTCAGGGTGTTTTAGTAACATAGGAATTGTCGATTTGCAGCTGCGATCAATATTTTACCGCGAAATTGGGTCAAAATGATCAAGTGTGAATCCAAACGGACTCCCCTCCCACGCGGAATTAGAACTTAAAGCTGGATTTTGCATCTTCCCTGAGCTCTGCTGAACACTGCAGTATTTTACACCTTGTTGTTTCTGTTTCATGGCTTAATGCCAACAATACCTACCCAGTACCTAACAACAAACAGACAGAGCTGGTGCACAGGAAACAGCGCTAAAGGGAGAGAAAATATTGAGCTAATATTCACCAGGTGGACAAAAAACCATCCCTGAATGTATGATCTTATTGCCCTGATGTGTAAATAGCCAAACGCTTGCTGAGATGATGATCGCCTGTCAGCTCCGTTCAGACTGAGAGTAGAAAAATACAAACGGATAAATGTTGCTGTAAATAACCTTAACACTATGTGCATGTTCTTGTGAGACTCAACATTTTAAAACTCTTATTCCTTAATATAGATTTTTAATAATCCTTCCAATATTGTTGCACCGTCGGTTCCTCTTTTTCCACACTACTGCCCCGTCCTTCTAAAGGCACTAATTAAAAGGTGGGAAAAAATGCAGGCAACATATGGACAAGGCAACTTAACGGCAGATTCCCACTGTTGTGGAGTTCCACTTTGCTGCTCCTCTCTGTGTTTCTGTGGTGATGAGGTCATCTGGAGTGACAGGTTGACAATGATTGGGTAATAGGTCTTAACAAGCTGCTGGTGGTTTATAAATCTACTCTGTTGGAACACACATAACTTATCGACATCATTTGGCTTTTTGTACTTTGAAAATGTATTTCTCTTCAGACTAAAGAAAAGATGAAAATCAGGCGTGAAACATAAACCAGACATAAAACTCACTAAACTAAATTTATTCATCGAACATCGTAAGATTTTATTTGTTTTGTCACATTTTCAGAGGTTGAACTATTTATATAAACCAGCTGCCTAATTGTTTAAAGGTCAATTTCTATCATTATTTCATTCATACTGCTGTGTCTCCACTATGGTTGAATACATTGTGTCATTTCTGTGAAAAATTATGTCCTATTTCTCTTGCTTGAAGCTGTTTCCTGTAAGCTAGAAGAGGGTCTGTGGTTGAACCACTGGCTTTTCCAGTGTCTCTCATGAATATTCATGACGCGTTAATAAGGCACCTCTGATTGGTTTAAACAAGGGGGTAAAAAAAAAAAAAGCAGGAAGAGGAAAGGAAACGCCCAGCTGAGTGTTGGTCGACCCGCAGCGATCTGTTGATGGAAAGTCCG
>JAPSES010069965.1:0-10993 GCA_029822895.1 Maxillicosta whitleyi | reverse complement strand
AGAGAAATAGGACATAATTTTTCACAGAAATGACGCACAATGCATTCAACCATAGTGGTGACACAGCAGTAGGAATGGAATAATGATAGAAGTTGACCTTTAAGTAGAAATATTCAACATTTATTTTAAGTGTTATCTTTCTGTGTCCAGTTTATAAGAAAAGCCCTGTTAGGGTTTGATATTATCTTCCTGATTTGATCTGTTTTTTCTCCAAACTAAGGTGACCCAGATGCATTAGTAAAAGCAGACATGGCTAAAGTACATACATTCTTCACTCAAGTGGAAGTGCAGACACTGCTGCTTGTCTTAAAAACAAACTGGTAAATGTGGAGATATTGATTTAACGTCTCCATTAAAGTAAACGGCTCTGAAACATCCTCATAGGAAAAAGTTAAATGTAAGCTTTTGAAGAACATTTCTATTGACAGATTGTGCGTAAAGTAAACGGAACCTCACATGTATTCATATAATGTGAAGATTCTAAACCAGGACTATCAAACATGCAGCCAATTTTAGCCAAATGCAAAAAATTACACTGAAGATATTAACCTTTAAGGGCATCAAATTCAGACCACATACAGCTCAATGCAATCTCAAGTTGAAAAAAATTATCACAACAACCTATACATAATAGCAACTCAAAGTTTTTTCTTGGTTTAATATGAAAAAAGTGAAATTATATTTAGAAAATATCAACATTTACAAACTATCCTTTCACAACAAAATATAAATAACCCAGACAAACATAACCAACTTGAAATGTCTTGAGAAAAATAAGTGTAATTTTAACAATATTTTGTCTGTTAATAATATTTTGTGTCTTTTTTAGATCCATTGTTTTCTGCACAATGAGTTAATAATAAGCTGAGTACATGGTTGCTCAGGTTATTAACATTTTCATAAGGCAGTTTTACTTTTTTCTCTGTAAACAAAGGGAATTTTTTTTATTATTATTATTATTTCTAGGTTATTATGCTTATTATTTTATTGGTCAGTGTGTGGTTTTCGGAACTAAAATGACTTCAGCACCCTTGTTTTAGACCGTTCTAACTTCAAATACAATCAAAACACTGAAAATAATGAACATTAGCTTTAATATAATGTACAAATCTGTTCTCAATGTCATGAATCGACTCTATGATCAGTCTTTTCTGTTCAGTTGAATCAATTTAGGCTGAAATTAGTCTTGATGGGAGGGAAAGCTCAGTGAGGTAAAATATAAATAAAATAGACATTGTCAAAATGCAATCAATAATTTCCCTCAAATGCTTTAGTAATCAAAGTAAAATCAAGGGACGTACACAGATATATGTGTCTTAAAATGTAAGTAGAAGAGAAAAGTCGTCAGGAAAAGAATTACTCATAGATGCATGAAAATGTTACTTAAATATTTGTGCCTCATAACTCTGCCTACAAGTGTGAAAGATCCGTCTGAATCCACAGGAGACGTTACACAACTGTAAATAAACACAATGATGCTTGAACTGAAGGATGCAGTAAGTGGGTCCTCATTCAACTCGCACTTGATTCGTCTTCAAGTCAAGTCACATCAATTTTCATTTATATGTTGCAACAAATTGGTCTTGAAGGCAAATCTGTTCAATGCAGTGGACACAGAAATGACAGACTGTCCTGAGGCTTCAGACTGTTGGTTCAGAAGAAGGGATTTATAATTATTTAATTTAACAGTGCAGCTTGTCTTTAGGGCATGTCGAGTGAAAATGTAAAATAAACACAATGTGAAATATAAATGTGTGCCTGTTTTTGCAGTGAAAGGAACCAAGAGATGAGTGAATGTGATTTTGTTGAATTAAAAAAAAAAAAAAACTTAAATATGAAAAACTTATCAGATAAAATGATTTACATCTAAAAACTTGAGGAGTATCATTTAATCTTAGCTCATTTATATATGTTTATTTCTTTTGCATTGTTGGTATAATGGGGATTCAAGGAAGGGAAAAATAATGAGCAAAAATAAGCTTCAGCTACAGTTTGTTTCTTTTTTAGTTACTGATTATAATTGTGATTATTGTTCAGTATATATATGCAAAAATTACATTTATTAATTATTATTTATTTAATAAAAAGTATTAACATCCATGAATGAGGAGAGACTGTTTGTTGTTTATCTTGTTAATAATTATTACTATTTTCCCCTATGTTTTGCATTATGTTTGTGTCAGAAATAAACTGAAACTGAAACTCAGGCAAAATCAAGAGCTCAACTCGAGGTCCTTCTCAGCTAAAGTATTCTACTGAACTTCAATCCTTGTACTTATTTCACTGACATTACTGTGTCTCTTTTTTATTATTTTGACACATCTTGACCTCTGTTTATTACTGGCGACACATCTATCAGACATTTTTATTGTAGGAAATGTTGTTAATTGCTTGGAGCAATAAAAGCCACTGAGGTAAAAAGCTACTGGCTGTAAAAGCATGTGAAATTTGGGTTTGGGCTCATTAAATGCTAATGTGCAAGATAAAACGGAATCTGACACGTCTCTTCTCCCTTTAGAAATCTGTGTCTCAAAAATGGCAGTGCTGTAATTAAACTGTGATGACTCACGTCTTTCATGTTACTGCAACAGTTCGAATCGAACACACAGCACTGTAAAGTCGACTGTGTGTGTGTGTGTTTACTGGTAGGAAACAGATTAGTGTTAAATAAATCAGAATACTGCATGAGAGTCAGAGAAAGACAAGGAGGAAGTGAGAGGTGAGTGAAACAGAGGTACTTGTGTGGTGCTTGGCAAAAATGCTGTAAGTTTCCGTGCATCAGTGAAGGTGAATGTGTGGGTGGATGACGCCGCACATCCTCTCCTCCACTGCCACCCAGGACTGATCGTGTGTATATGCGCAGGTGGGAGTCAAGGCGGTGTGTGTGTATTTTAACTCGCATATTCTTGTATGTTTGCATGAGCTGGGATATGCATGTGTGACTGGTTTGTGTGGATGCTAGTAGAGTGGAAGAGATCACATATAGTCACTGGGATGTGAACACAACTCTGATATACATATATGGTCATGTTTCCGATATTTAAGTGGTCTTGTGTGGACTCAACCCTTATATTGTGTTCGGGTCAAAATTGACTCGTTTAAGTTTAGGTTTGTAAAATGTATCATTTGCTTTTTTGTACTGGAATGAGGTTTCATCTAATCCCCAGACATGACTATTTTAACGCAACAAAATTCATTTTCGCCATTTCTCAAAAAAAAAAGGGAAAAAAAGTGACATTTGTGGTATAGAATACTGGCTGTTGTATGCATCACTTAAACGCTGTGGGTTGTTTTGTGGATCAGATATAATCAATGTGCCCCACAACACACACACACACACACACACACACTAGCAGTAGTAGTTCTAGTTTTCTAGTTGGTTGTGCGTCCATGTGCCCCCCATCCCCATGTTTAACCCCAACTGGTCGTGTCAAACATCCTTCCAGAGTCAGGGTCTGTCCCAGGTTAAACTGTGGTGGATTCTGTTGGTGTCTGTGAATTAGAGAACGTAATGAAAGAGTTAACATATCCTTCTCGGACACCAAACGTTGACTGAACTGAACTTAACAGGTCCAAATCCTAATATTGTATAATGATTTTTATGCTATTATATGAGACCATGTAAACCAGGGGTCTCAATAGGGTGACCAGATGTCCCGAAAAATTCGGGACAGTCCCGAATTCTAAGCCGTTGTCCCGAATCTGGCTGTATGTGTCCCGAAAATTAACCCTATACAAAAATAATGACTTCTTATTCCGGGTAAACAACGATTTAAACAATTTCCCTACTCACGCCCTGACTGCCACCGATGCTTGTGCAACCCCGACTGTTTCAAATGGCTGTGTGCAGCCCCGGCTACAATGTATCTATTTTGTTATCTTTGTCACATTTCAGTTCTATTCGATTGTTACAATAAGCGTGAACAGTGACCGGCGCGAATATTCAAGAACAATAGCGACATGGCAGATGAAGAGCTCCACCACGCCACTAAAAAGCAAAAACGCCAGTGCAGCTGGCATCAGTCATTAACTGGAATTATGATTACCCTTTTGATTAATATGCTATTAAATACTTGAATAAGTTCATTTGACAAGGTTGGAAATTCATTTTTTTTTAATTGACTACATCAGCATCAACATTAGTTTTTGTGGTTGTTCAATGTTGCTTTTGGGAGAAAGCTGTTCTTGAACCTGTTAGTCCTGGTTTTGTGTGACCTATACCGTTGGTCTGAGGGTAAAAGGTCGAACAGGTGGTTAATAAGGTGGGAAGAGTCCTTGACAATGAGAGGCCACTGGTGTAACAGGAGCTGTCGATGTCCTCCGGGCTGAGTATTATGAGGTTTGAATGTTAAAAAACAAGATTCATGAGAACATTTGATGACACTATTATACAAACACTGAGCCTCAGACTTTATTTAGTCGATGAATAGGTAGAGCTTTGATTTATTCTTGTCTTTGGTGACTGTGGGTGCATTTTCTGCTACATGACCGCTCCCTGTTGTTCAAATTTGGATCCATTTTTTAATATCAATACTACATGCAACCCCCATAAATCAGATTTCAACAATTCTGCCAATGATTAAACCAAACTACCTGAAAGAGAAGGGTTAAGGGTAAAGCACACTTTGAATAATTTATTCGTTTGTTTGGATGTATGATTGCACCACACAAACTACTCATCAGCGAATGTGCTTGAGCTGTGACCAATCACAGGATCAAACGGTAATTGCAGGCTTCAAACGCCTGTGGCAAAGTGTGAGCCTTGACGCACAAACATATACCCTTGTAAACACAACCAAGCGGGCTGCTGCTGTGAATGGATGGCATTTTAACTGTGGATGTTTATTTCTTTACCTTTTTATGTGGGTCAGAAGAATAGAGATAAATGCTTTGGCCCTAGAGGGCTGTGTTCTAATGCGGCTAAATATAAATGTCTCAAATAGTATAGGAAGGCAAAGCGAGGGCGTTTTTTTGTTTTTTGTGAGAAGCAAAATTCTGCAAACACAACAGGCAATGAGAGAAAGACAGATACATAAACAAGAAAGAAAGGTACCACCGGGAAAACAATAGAACAAAACCCAAAAGGAAGCATACGTAGAGCAGCTACAGAGGAGGGAAGCTGAAAAAAGTCCATTGCTATTCAGTGACTGCTCACCCTCAAGACTGTCTCTTAAACCTTGGGAAGAGCCTTCATACATAATGCAGATCCATGTGACGCAAAGATGGATACCGGGGCAAACCCCCCGGGGCAGACCATTATTCAAAGTTTATTAACTGAGAGCTCAGAATGCATAAAAAGTGCATTGTACCATCATGTCACGTCTTTAAAAAACAGATGTGAAAGCTGTTTTATGCCTAAACTCCTTATGCAGTCCATCTTTAAAGTCAAGAGAGGACGGACAATAAACAGGGTTCAAGAGGAAAGACAGGTGACGCTGGATTTAACACAGGAAATGTTGAGGACAGAGGTCGTATCTGTACACAGAAGACATAAGTACATAGGAATGGAAGGGGAAATAAAAGTCCAAAACACCCCAAATGCATGAGGCATAAGGCTTGACTGAACGGGAAAGTTACAGTTTGTTCCACCCTGTGTGGTTTAGCTCCTCCTGAGACACTCAGTACAAGTCTGTGAGGACAAAAATGGATGCAGAGCTGGTGAAATGTAAATGCCTTTTACTTCTGTAATGTTTTTGGCCTTGTCTGCTTTTTGCGTCTAGAGGGTGCTTAAAAAGCGACAGAGATAATAGTTGTACTTTTTCCATTTTTTAAGCAGCTACTGAATATGTATTAGTGTGTTAAGTGTGTTTCTGCACATTAGCACAACTAGGGTTGGGTACCGAAACTCGGTACAAGTATGAAACTGGGATGAACATTAACAGTAGTAACCACACCCAAATGAAACTTGCATTTCGGTGCATCAAAATATGCAGCTGTTCAATTGCAACTGATACATCAGTGCACACACGCAGCAGGAAACCACTAAGTCCCTCTGGCAACAGTTGAGTAGTCACGCACTTGGTGAAGAGATGTCAAAGGCTAAATGTTGGAAAGTGTGGTTACACTTCATACGGAAGGATGCAGAGACTTCAACATGCAATCGATGCCTGAAAACACAAGTCTGTCTTACGCTATCGGTACGCTATCCGTGGAACATGACACCGCAATCCCCCGCCCCAATGACTCACCACCTTTTTCTGTGGCAAACACTGCAACTTCACAAACACCCGGCGTCAAACCCAAAGTAAAAGTAATAAAAAGTCATATTCACATTCTGTGTGTGTGAGATTTTTTTTTTCTTTTTAAAGTACCAATTTAAATACCGTTTAGGAACCAGTATCATTTTGAAAGCACTGATTTGGCATTGATATCGAATGAAAAACCCTTTCAATACCCAACCCTAAACACAACACAACTATCGCACAGGGTTGGTGATCTGTTCTCACATGTTGCAAACTCCTCACTTTAAGTTTTCTGGACATTTGGTTCCATTTTCCATTCTTTGCATCTATGTGTTCTATAGAAGACTGAATGTGTTAACATCACACCTATTCAATAAGGATAGATTAAGTACCAAGGTTCTAATAGTTTGGGATGTTTGCATTATAGTTCAGTTTTGTCTAGTTTTGATTATTTTTTTCTCTATTTCAGTTAATTTTAATTCATTTTTTCTAAAGCAGGTTTGCTAATTTTAGTAATTTTCTTTTTTTTCCTAAATGCTTAGTTTTGTTTTAATATTAGTTCTAGTTTTTTTTTTGTATCTTTTATATTCCTCATTGCCGTATTCAAAGAAATCCCATAGAGGACTCCCAATTTTAGTCTCCATGTTGCCAGGTAGAGTGGGGACGAGAAGCCGACTCTAAACCACAAGTGACAAGAAGTTATAAATAAATCTATATCATATCAATCTGACATTGACAAAGACAAAAACGAAGGGAATTTTATTAATAATTTGTATATGGTTTAATTAGTTTTGTAAGCACACAATACAGTTTTGGTTAATTATTTATAACATCAGTAGATGGTTTAGGACACTGGTGGATGTTTGGGTCTTTATGGGTTAAAGTACGTCTCAGCACACAAAGTGATGTCATCTTCTCCTTAAATTAATCCTACATCTTTATTGACATTAACCTTTTAGGAATCAGCACATAATGACATACTATTATATATTGACAGTAATCTGGCATTTCAAAATGTCATTTTTGAAACTCAGATTGTGGGTTTGCAGAGGAAAATACCTACCATTTCTGCTGAAACCAAGGCCATGCAGGTTCATCCATGAACACAGACATCATAAGGCCCTTTAAGTAAGAACACATGGTCTGAATCAGTGATGAAGTTAATTGCGTTTTAAGCTTTGATAAACACGGACGCTGACTATTGGAAAGATGACAGGTCCATGTTGTTGTTTGGAGGACAGATGAAGTGCAAATATGACCTCAGGTGTATTGAACATGGATTTACAGAGACAATAAAAGGGGCCAGTTGTGATAAGTCAAAATTAAAACTTAATTTAGCAAAACTAGTTTCGACAAATATGTAAAAAAAAACAGTGGGTTTTGAAGGCTTTGTACATATAGTTTTTGAAAAGGCTCACAGTGGCATTGCATGTATGTTTTTTAGTGTGATTTGGAAAATACATTTACTTTATTTGAGGCTGGGCCATGATTTAAAGACCATGGTAATACATGAGTGAGACTACTTGAACAATTGCATTAAGTAATTTAGTCACAGTCTTCTGCAGATAACTGTCTGATTGTCAGAACTATAAATGAAGAATTCCCTGGTCTTTGTATTTCAAGGATTTAACATGTCTTAGGTGTTAATACGACACATTATGAAGTGATCAAAAGCTTGAGAAGAGTTATTATTAACCCTGTCATGCATGATGTTATAAAGGCAATATTCTCCAAACCACATGGGGGCAATCTCTATACACCCTAAGCAATACAATGAAAAAAGGATTATCTTAGTTTTAGAATTTGTACTGCTCTGGGATCTCCTAAAGTTAAACTCCTAAGGCCCAGCTATGGGTTTTTGTTTGTGGAGTTTCACAGCTCTATACAAAAGAAACAAAAAAAGCAAAACAAAACAACAACAAAACTGCCTATTGCAAAGGACATCCCATAAAAAATTTAAAAATGTTTCCAATATAGGCAATTATTTAATTTTTTAAAAAGCCCAAACTTGTACTTTCCTGGGTGTCAGGAGGTTAAATATCTTCTTAATAATAATTTTAAAAAAATCAACTTAATTCAACCAAATCAACCTAATTACCTCTGCCAAGGAGGATATGTTTTTGCCAGCGTTTGTTTGTTTTTCTGTATGTACGGATTTTGATGAAATTTTCAGGATTTGTTGGCAATGGCACAAGGAAGAAATGATTAACTTTTGGGGGTGATCCGGAAGAAATCCTGGATCACTTTGAAATTTTCATTAACATTGGGGTCAATGGGGCCAAAAATTTTGCACTTTTTGCACTTGGCAGAGGTCTGTGCTCTCCGAGTGCTTTTCTAGTTATGAAACGTTTTCCTTCCATTTACAGTCAGGGTGGGGGCTGTTGCTTTGAATTTCAGACTTCAGGCAATACTGACATTCAAAGTCAGTACCATTCAACCTTTTCAGCTGATTTCAAGCCAAGCAGTCACATCACCACCACATTGTGAATTTGCCGGAGCATTCTTACTTTTAACTGTCTAGTGTTTTAAGTACATTTTAAAAGATATTGTACAAAAATGGATAAAATACAAAGCGGATGTTTTTAATTCATTAAGTTCACTGTAGAAAAGTAGCTGACTTGTCCAGGTTTTGACAGTGGAAACCCTGTTTATGCAGTTCAGTACAGGGTGAACGGTGCCACTTATGCCACATTCAGAATGCAGATAAATGTGGCCCAATCCAGATTTTTTTGTCCATGTGACCTGTATCTGATCTGTTAAGACAGATTGAACAGCACAAATCCTATATGTATATTTTTTAATCTGACCCAGGCCACGTTAATGTGGTCCTAACTCTGATAAACATCTGACATTTTGCAACATGACTTTAGTCTGAACAGCCAGGTGGCATTTATCTGACCTTTACATCATTGAAAAGCAATGTCACAGTTGTGTCCCAGAAACAGCAGCAGGAAAAACATGTAGTTCCATAAATACGGTGCGAGCCTGCAGGGTCACATATTACATCAGGATTTCTTTTACCCATGTGGGTCACATTCTGCTCAGTCAAAATTGACTTAAGTTGCATTTAATATGCAATATGAATGAGCACACAAAAAAATGGATCCCCCTCCCCCAAAAAATCAAAATAAAACATTACAAGTCCTGCTGTTTAAACATAGCCTTAGAAACTTGTGATTACAGAACCCCAAGTCATGTATATTAAACCATCATTTAATTTTATATATAGGTTACTGCATTAACATTAAGAGAAAATTGCTCATGATTATCCAGCATGAATCAAAATGGGCTCATTTATATTGTCTGCATTAGATGGATGTTAATTCAGCTCATTAGCATCTTATTTTTTGACAAGAACCTTGTACTAAAATACTATAGTTTCTCAACTCAAGGTTTCACACCAGTAAATGTTTCGATTAAGGTCTGACTCTAGACAACCAAAGCCCTTCAAGTTCCTCCTGTCTGAAGCTTTCCACAAATGCACTGAACCAGACTCTTAGGTGAGTGAACAGCTGATGTGTGTTTTATCAGGTAAAAAAAAGAGGCTCAGGTCACATGATTGTATTGAACATTTTATTGTAAATCAGTGAATCTGTGTTTACAGACGGCGTCCTCTGCGGCCACCCTTCCTCCTGGTTGAGTCTGATGGGATTGGAGTAACGTCCTCTGAAATGGAACATGAAGACACATCAGCCACATAACACTTAACAGCACACCAACACACTGACCTGATGCAATGACATGAGTTTCACTGGGTTTGTACTCAGAAGCAATTTATCACTTTCAACCACTGACACTCATATGGGAAAAATGTACCAATAAAAACAATTCAAAGTCAATAGTGATGAATTTAAAACCCTGATTGCAGCCACATATTGATAGAAATGACTTAAACTGTTTTAAGGTTCAAAACACAAGTAACTGGCCCTAATAAGCCTTTAAACTTCTACAGTAATGAGCTAATTAATAATTACCAATATTAATTAATAGGAACCATCATCCGTGAGTACAGATAAGACAAGTTTGAAGTGAGAATATTGTAGCTGTAACAGACTGATTCACTGATGAACCTGCAGGTGGCGCCTTAACTGTTCACACAACAGATTCCCATCTGATCAAACAGCTGCGTGTTTGTACATCAGAGTTCTAAGTGTGAGGTTCACACTGGGTTTAGTGTTTAAACCAAAATCATGTTACATGTGTGTGCTGTGTTTTCTTTACCGATGCGTCCAATCTTCATGCCGGAGCGAGCAAGCGCTCTGAGAGCAGACTGAGCTCCAGGACCAGGAGTCTTTGTCCTGAAAAACAGTAAAAACACCAGTGAGCTCAAGTGTCCACAAAAATAAACTATTCGAGTCACAATCAAAGGAGTTGCAGATTATCATTTATCATATGAACACGTCATTTTTAAGTGAATATTCACCTGTTTTAATGCTTGATAACAATTCAGTTTTTCCTATTATGCACAATTCATGATTTGACATGAGACTCTTATGCTTTATGTTAAGTCAGGGTATATACAGCAATCTTCGAGTCAAATTCACTACCATTTAATACCTTTTTTTTTTTACCACCTTCAGATGGTTTTTACAACCACCACGACATCAAGTTGCACCAAGTATCAATCAGAAAGATTTTGTGATATGCACGTACATTTTGTCATCATCCATCCATCCAACACTTACTTGCATCATTACCAGACTCTGTTGCATATTTCGCAACAGATCATTAGTTAGTTACTGTACCGACGATTTCAGATTCTATCGACCAATGAATACAATGCATTGATATGATGTCAATATCAAGTTCAT
>JAPSES010069944.1:0-10996 GCA_029822895.1 Maxillicosta whitleyi | reverse complement strand
ATTTATTTTTTTATTTGTTTATTTCATTTTATTTATTTATTTTATATTTTCTTTTCTTTATTTATTTTTTAATAATTTCTCAGATTTTGCTGCAAATTGTGAATTTAATTTAATTTATTTTATACAGTTATACGTCTTGTATCCCACCCCTTTGGGTGGTGTTTGCATCTCTGCAATTGTATGTTTCTTTTAGTTTCGATAGTGGGTTAGTGGGTTATGTTATGCCGTGGGTTGATGTTGTATTATAATTTTTAAAAAAAGAACTACCGTCACATAAAATAACCAAAATAATCAAAGATATTCTTTTCTGTACAATGATTGTCATATGCATACTCTGAAACTAATAAAAAGACCATTGAGAAAAAGATGCCCAGCCTTACCTGACATGATGCAACGCACAATGAGCAGGCTTTTCGAGAGTAACTTGTGCTGGAATGGCCGAGAACATGTACATTTACCATTTTTCTTGTAACAAATTTGTTCTTTTGCATGTTTGTATCATGCATTTCCAGTAACTATGTACACAAAAATATCGAGGCTTGACTACTGTCATTGTGTTAGGCTATTTTGAAATGGCTAAATGTCAAATAACTGCCGCTGAGTTATTTTAAAATAACCTATGTCAAAAATTACAATTGTTTATGTAATTCTCATCTTTTTGTCCGTTTTGTTGAAAGTACTATGATGAGAAAAAAAAACATCTATCTTGTTAGGAATATGTTCATATTGTAATGAAAATCACTACAGCATAGTAATGGAAACCAGGCTACTGCATCTTTCGCTGGTGATCGAGTTCATTTCACAAAGCGTCTTCCCTGATAAACAATATTTTAACTTGTAATGTGTATACACCTATTGCCCTTTTATGCATTTCTTTTGACAACACATAGGCCAAAATATGTGCGCCATAAGTACAGATGCATAAAGTTGAAACATGAGCACTTTGACAGTAGCCTTATATGCTACTTGTCAGAACTCAGAATCAGGAACCCAAGTGCGGACACAGTGCAGACAGATTGAGAAAAATAATAATTTATTAATATAAACACAAGATTGAATAACTGAGTATTGTGAGGAAATCCAAGTCGAGGTCGATACAGTCCAGTTCAGTCCAGAATCACAGTCCGATAGGGGAAAGACCGTTTCTAATCCGGGAGACAAAGCAAAGGTCAAAAATCCAACAAGACAGGCAGAGGTACAGGCAAGGGAAAGGCAGAATCAGAGTACCGTATAATTCAACGTCCAAAACCAGGAGGTCAGGCCGAAGCAGAGGGAAGAGGTGAAGTCGAGTCAAAATCCAATTCGAGGTCAAAACACAAGTAGGCTCACAAAGGGTTAGGCAAAACTCAGAGGTCAGGACAAAACAGATCACACACGGAAACAGATACAAGAAACATTGGTAGGTAACGATGCAGAGATCAGAAACGAACTGGCAACAAGACAGAGATACAGAGGGGTTTAAATAGCAGAGATGCAATGAGTGAAATGCTGAACAGCTGAGACACAGGAGGGATCAGGTAAGGACACAGGAGGAGTCAGGGGAATAGAGGAGTAAAGACACCAACAACACACTAGGAGGAGACAAGACAAAAATAAAACAAGAAATAACAAAATAAATTCACCACCTGACACTACTAGTGTTGCCAGGACTGAAATAATATTTCTAGTTTACGTTATACATCTCTGGCCATTACATTATAACTTGAATTCCTAAACGTTAGAGTGACAGTGGCTTTTTGTAATAATACAGGAATTCACAGCTTCAGCAAAATAGTTGTGTACTTACAAGTGGAGCAGCATTAGCGCCAGGTCTGAGTCTGATTTGTGTCCCTCCTTTTCCCTTAGCTCTCTCCATTCAGTAAATGCTTTTCCAATGTTCACCCATGTACGAGACCTTTGCTTGTCCAACATCCTCTTCCTCTGTCTTTGCTCATCCATTTTTTGTGTGTTCTTTGGTGGCTCAGCCATGATTCAAACAACTGCAGTTGATCGCTACTGAGTCGCCACTAAATGCTAGCTCACTACTAGACTACAACAACTAGCCTAATCTGGCTAAGTGCCATAAAACAATTGCTCATCTTCTCGCCTCGTGTATCGCAAGACTAGGGGCTGTCGGCCCGAATGCTCAAAACTTACATATGGGGTTTTTAGCCTACAGACCCCCCTTTGGTGCGACACAGAGCTCATTTGCCTTCTATTGACTTGTTTAAGCATTGGTAGACTCCTGGGGGATATTACAGAAATAAACTAAAATAATTAGTAAACCCCAAAGACTCAAATGTACAAAGCACAGACAGGGTTGCCAGATGAACTCCCAAAGCCAAAATTCTGCATAAACGCACCTTTTATGCTCTTTCAGAACCTTTTTTTCCCTTTCAGTGATGGTAGTAAGTGATGAATAAAACTTTAAAAAATAAATAATATGTTTTCTGCACCTCTATCTTCCAGTGTTGCACATGTTACAAATCAAAAGAGGCTGGGCAGAGAGAGGCAATGAGTGGGCAGGGTGATGTGTAGTACTCATGCATGTCACAATGTCCTTCAGAGGGTCATCCAATAGCTGCATCACATGTTTTATTCAGAATGCTGAGTCAGCCATCCAATAGTTACGCTAGCATTACTGGTCCAAAGGTCAGCAGAACTGAGGCATACATTTCAATAGCAACACAAGAGCAACAGCACTATTTTTTATTCTGGAATTCATCTCTCTCTGTATGTAGGTTTGTTTTGTCTACACTAAAAGTCATCACTTCAGTGGTCCAAACATGTGCCCAGTGCAGATTACTCCATTGTTTTGATGATATTTTTGTACACCCCTGAAGGTTTTTCTGAAGGTCATTTTTGTGACAGCCTATCTATACTCATATGCTTAAATATCTGAGTCACCATTTAATATGAAATATAATATTATTAGCACAGTATTCCATTACATATACATTTTAATGCTTTAGGTGATTATTTCTGTCCATTCAATTGTTCACAGATGTAATTAAAGGCTTAGAGAGTTATGGAGGACAGTGTCGGAGAGAAGCCCAGTTCTGCACATCCAGAGCTTATAGTTTTGTCTGAAAAATACTGTACGTCAAATCTCATATACTCACACCAGACAATGTGGGGTCATCTGGTACATTTGCAGCAGAGTTTTAAGCTCTAATGCAAGGTTCCCTCAGTTTTCTCTTCAGTCTTTCTCTTTTGTTGCTCTCATTTTTACTAAACAACTGAATAAACTTAATTTTGGGGCAATATTATCACAATGCATTATACAGTCAATCCAAGAAATGTGAAATAAATGCCCTGATAAACTCTAAGTATAAACTCTATGAAATACTGTATTTATAGTTCTTCTTAGCCTCAGACACACTTTACATTTTCGAAAAACAAACAAAAATTAACCTGTTCATGCAGGAATAATGAACACTTTAAGAAACCTGTTTTTATTTTTTATTCCTCCTTTGATATGAAAAACAGTACAATTTAATTTTTCAAATTATTAATCTATTTTTCATGGAGTGGCAAAAATGTCCCCTCAAGCTGTACACTATGCATTTGATTTTTTTGAAGCAAAACAACATGTTACTGATATATTGTATGAATACTATTGAATAAAACATCTTTAATGCTACTAATCTGATGTTTTGTCACATTTTAACATACTCTAGTACTAGTTAATACTCACTTCATGGAGCTAATAATAATAATAATAATAATGTTATTACAGTCTAATAACAATTACAACCACTTGATTTCCACTCAAATATGTTACAGCGGATCAGGTTTAACAAGAACAGCAAAGTAACAGTGATGGTGTAGTTGCAGTGTATGGGATGATGCATAAGCATCCACTGTGTTGGCTGATATGGAACTAAAACAACAAAAGCCATGAATATACACAAGAACATCTTTGAATAGGTATGTACTGTAGTGACCACTATGCATGAAATGGTTAAATAATAATAACAGATAACCCCAGTTTGAAAAGGTTTAGGTTCCAATTACTGTAGTTATACTTGTAGGTACATTTGTTTTGTACATGACGACATTCCTTTGTTTTCTCACAATGACATGTAACATGAAACCAAGTTATGAGATTACTGTATTTCAATTAAATTATATTTATATTTCAAATAGTTTTTATTGTGTTTTCAGAAAAATACGAAAGAGAAAAGAAAAATAGCTGGGTTAGGCAGCTACATTGTACATAAACATACACGCACACACAACAGTTTATGGACTTAACACAGGTGAAGATATGAATTTATTGTAGACATAATACGAATAAAAGTGCTTCAACTTCCACCGATCAGGACAAGATCAGTTCAGGATAATAGAGACATGAGTCAATGAAGGAATGATTATGATAAAAGATAAAATAAACTTCTGGACAAAAACTAAGGTAAAAGAAGTTTGACGAAAGTTTGGTCTTGAAGTTGGCATGCTAGTGGGTTGTTCTTCACACACTGAAGTCGTCTGTCAGTTGTGGGGCAACAAGACGCTGAAGTGGGGCTTCGGAGGCTGGTGCACGGCTGAAGGTGGGCAGTGGAGGTGCGCAGAGTCGCAGGACAGACAGAGCGAGAGAGGCTTTCTGAAGAGGACTCAGGGGAAAGAAACTTTCTGCAGGGGACGCAGAAGGCACGGGAGCTTGAAGAGAGTTAAGAGGAGCTTCCGGAAGAAGCACTCTGCCAAAGGGTCAGAGGAAGAAGAGGGGAAGAAAGAGAGAGAGGGGGGGGGGCACACTCTATGTAGCTTATATTCTTTTCTTTGAGGGTGTGTTCGATGCCACCCAGAAATGAATATTGATGAGCTCTCTGTGGCGCTTGTCCCGCCCATTCTGCATCTCATTTGCATATAGTCCAGGGGTCATGTTGCAATGGAATGTCTCGGTGCCTGGGGGCCTGAGTCATTCTTCCTTGGGGGCCTGGAGATGAGGTCTGCACTCTAATGGTGCTTTTCCACTACATGGTACCGGCTCTACTCGTGACTCCAAACGTGACATCACGACACTGCAGACCACTGATTGGTCAGACCGTTTCCTCTGTGACCCGCGATTTACAAAAATCCGACGTGTAAGTAAAACAGTGAATAGTGAAACATTAATCCACATGATGACAGAACAAAACTACACCGTAGATGGTCACATAGATTCAGTCTTTGGTGGCAGACGTAAAAATCCAGACGAAAAAATACGAAATGAGTGAGTTTTCAGCAACTCTCTGAGCAGATGACACAGAAGTAACGCGCCGTGTAGGAGTAACGTGTTGAGCCGGTCCCATGTAAATGGAAAAGCATACCGAGTTGAGTGGAGTAGAGTGGAGCCGTGTAGAGTCAAGTAGAGTGGAGCTGGTACCATGTAGTGGAAAAGCACCATTTGATTGTTCCCTCCATCTCAGCCTTCTGGCTTCGTCACAGCAGGGGGTATAAACGCTCGGTGGGGGGTTATGCATTTGGTGGTCTCTGACGTCAGGGTGAACAAGAAACTGTGATTCGTCCTTATAAATGTTACTGAAAGTTGGCTCCAGATGGTGTGGTCTCTGATTGACCTCGGATCGTCCAATCAGAACAAGTTAAGATGGAGTTCTGGTTTTGCAAAGGTCAAGAAGGTCACTGCTTTTCTGTTTGTGTGGTGCCTAGATTCTATCTGTCTGTATCAGTCTGTAACCACCTCCTAGCTCATACCTCACCAGGCTACACAGATAAAGACATACATAACTGAATAAAAGTTTATTTTCAGAAAAATTTAACACACAATGGTAAATCACAGTGTAGTGTGATTGTGTATCTTTAGATACCATGTCTAAGGCTGGTAATGGTTGGAAAATTCTTGAAGACCAGAAAATCTTCAGCCACAATTAGAAGTACATCTATACTAAATGATTTGTTTAGTCAGTGTTTTCTTAACCCATAAAGACCTAAATATACATCAGTGACCAAAACCATCTACTGATTTAAACTGTTTAATAACTTAAGAGCCACTAATCCTATCAATACATATAAATAATTGGTGTAAAATACAGTTTGTCATCTTTTCATGGTCAACAGATATGACCCATTTGCACGTTGGAGTTGGATGGACACACTGAGTTTATCTTCAGTTAATTATATTTTTGCTGGAAAAAGTCAGTTTTTCTTTAGTTTTCTCTGTTTTTGATATAATAACCCTCAAAGTTATTCTGAGCTTTAATGAACATCTACATGATGTTAGTTACTGTGGAAACACTGCCATCTTCTACAACATTGATTCACCAGTATAACCTACAGAGTTGGATCAACGACAGTGGATTGAGACACTTGGATTTTTTTCAATTAACGCGAGGTGTCTCAATCTAGTACTGGATTCAGTCCAAATGAGTTGGTGTTTGGACATGCTGTTCGGGGTCCACTTGCAGTGCTGGGAGCTGACTTGAAAGCAAGGGAGCCGCCTGAGAATGTTCTGGACTATGTTAATGATTTTCGCCGTCGACTTTACATGGCTGGTGCTGCTGCGCGTAGAAACCTGGGTGGGGCTCAGGTAAAAATGAAGGAGGGTTTTGACCAGAAAGCTGAGTTCTGGTTATTTGATCCAGAGGATCAGGTTCTGGCTTTGCTTCCAGTGAGTGGTTCACCATTTCAGGCAAAATTTAGTGGTCCTTACATTGTGAAGAGCAGAATGTCTGACCGGGATTATTTGATTGTTACACCTGACAGGAGGAAGAAAGTGCAGTGGTGTCATGTAAACTTGTTGAAGCCATATTTTGCTCCCTCAACCAGGACAAGGGACGATCTGACTGTGGATAGGGTGGAGACAAAGTCCGTGGCTGCGGTTGGGGCTGAGCCTGCAGATGATTTTGAAGTTCCCTCGGACCCTATTTTGACAGGGAAGCTTAAAAACTCAGCGTATTTGGAACATTTACCCGATCATTTTAATCATCTGTCAAGATCTCAACAACAGGACCTAGTGGAGTTAGTCTCATCTCACTTGTCTATTTTTTCAGATACACCAACTCGCACCACCCTGATTGAGCATGACATAGAAGTGGGGGATTCCTTGCCGGTAAGGCATCGTGCTTACAGGATGCCAGTGGGGAAGCGGGAGCGCATGGAGAGGTGAATTACTTGTTGCAACATGGGTTGGCTGAGCCGTTTGCTTCAGGATGGGCGTCTCCATGTCTATTGGTAGATAAGGCAGACGGGTCAGATAGGTTATGCACAGATTTCAAAAATGTTAATGTGATCACTAAGCCTGATGGTTACCCTCTTCCTCGAGTTGAGGATTGCATTGATCAGGTGGGTGGGGCAAAGTTTGTGACCAAACTGGACCTTTTGAAAGGTTATTGGCAAGTGCCACTGACACCCAGAGCCAAAGAGATTTCATTGTTTATTACACCGTGGGGTCTATTTTCTTATTCTGTAATGCCATTTGGCCTCCAAAATGCTCCCACTACATTTCAACGCTTTATGAATAAAGTGTTAGCTGGGTTGGAGGGGTGTTCAGCTTACTTAGATGATGTGGTAGTGTTAAGTGACACATGGGAGGATCATGTTCAGCGTTTGGGGGCAGTCTTTGACAGGTTGACACTGGCAAACTTAACTGTTAATTTGACAAAGTGTGAGTTTGCCAAAGCAACAGTGATCTATCTCGGCAAGGTGGTTGGTCAGGGGCAGGTCCGTCCAGTGCAGGCTATGCTCCGTTATCCAATACCAGCATCTCGGAAAGAGCTGATGAGGTTTCTGGGGTTAGTGGGGTATTACCACAATTTTTGTCCCAACTTTTCCACTGTAGTTGCACCCCTGACTAACCTGTTGAAGAAACATACACCTTTTGTATGGTCTTCCTCCTGTCAAGGTGCTTTTGAAGGTGTGAAAATGTTGATATGCTCCACTCCAGTGCTTGCAGCTCCAGTCTTTCACAGACCTTTTAAGATCCAGGTGGATGCGAGTGACGTCGGTGCTGGAGCCGTGCTCCTCCAGGAAGGGGAGGGGGGAAAGGACCACCCTGTGTGCTTCTTCTCCCGTAAGTTTAATCATAACCAGTTGAACTATTCAGTGATCAAGAAGGAGACCCTGGCTTTGATTTGGGCCTTAAATTTTTTTTGAAGTGTATGTTGGGTCCTCTCTGCCATTACATTGAGGGGCTGGGCCTGGGCCGCCTTCTCGTCCCACGCCGTCACGTTGAGAGGCTGGGCCTGGGCCGCCTTCTAACTGCCTAACTTCAACTGGCTAACTGCACCCTAGCCTTCATGTGTGCACTGGCGGCGGGTAATTACGCACCTGCAAACCGTCTGCATTGGGGAGACAATTTACCTCAGCCAATACTTCGGGGTGCTCCCGAGACAATCTCTGCTAACCGCGTGGGCAACACACAAAAATAGCAAACAACCCTGAAAAAAAAAAAAAAGAGCAACCCCTCCTTGTGAGAGAAATGCCACTAAAGCCTATCTGGGGGTAACAAATGCTCCAGCCAGACAGCCACATGTGACAAAGCTATCAAGCCACAATCTCCCCACAGCTGTACACCGTGCTACTTAAATGCCTTCTTCCTAAACCACCCCAAGCACCAGCCTGCAACAGGAGAACTAGAACCGGCCTCCCAACCTGAGTACCACCACATTCAAAGTCACCGTGAGCCTCCCCAGTATTATTGTTCCAGCCAACACATGACAAAATGGTACAAAATGGACGAGCCCCCACTGTTATGCCCAGCTCGTTAAAGAGCATAACAAAAGGAGGGAAGGTCCACACAGTGACAATTAAAGTAAAGTACGTTTAATGAAGACAACTCAAAATAAACTTACTCAGGTGAAGGAAATCAGTGTTCAGTAGTGAGGTGTGAGGTGCATGAGTGCATGTGTAGACAAAGGAAACAATACAAGGCCATCAAACATAACAAGAAAGCAAACAGCCGGGATGGGAGCCCTGGAAGAGAGCCATCTTGGTTTCCCTGGCTCTTATATAGGTTTGGTCAGGTGTGTTTAACGAGGCAGGTGGAGCCAGCCAGACCTAAAATGGAGGAATCCAAAGAGAAGACAAGGCAAAATGGCCGACGCCCATCACATGATATATTTTACTGAAAAAGTCACTTTTTTCATGGCTTTTCCGTTTGTGATATGACAACCCTCAAATGTAATCTCAACACGATGATTAAAGTACATGATCCATAAAATAAATAAAAGAAAATACCTGATTTTCACTGAAAGAAGTGCAAAATGAAGAGGATAATATTCTGATAACTGGTGATAAATCATTTGAGAAAGGTTAAAAAGAGAGAAAAACTAATTTGGGAATTGTCACAAAAGGTCTTTATGGGTTAATATCTGTTCCTGTTAAAAAGGACAATATAACAGGCCTGCTGCTGCATGAGACCCTGTCTCACCTGTTTCTCAGCTAATGAGGATCCAATAAATCTGAACAATAATACAGATCATTTCTACTCCCGTGGGAACAGTCATTGAACTGCAGTTTTTCTGAGTTTTGACTCTACTTATATCTCTTGATATGGAAATCAACATATGTTAAATAATATTTAGCCTGTAACTTCTAATAAAATACACTTACAGTAGATTAGTGCAAAACAGTGAAAATGTGCTTACAGTATTTGAAGCCAACCATTATACACAGTTGAATAGGTAAATGCTGAATGCTGCTCTAAGTAAACTATTCATGAGCTAAATTTAAAGCCATCTGCTGCTTATTGTGACACTGTGGTAGAAAAAAAGCTATGCTGACTTGGTCCAGATACAATATGCATGGATTATTACAGATTGCAGTTCACAAAATGACCTCACATACTCTACTGTGGCACGAATCAGCTCATGCAGAGGATAGCGTGCACTGTAAACAGCGCATTACATGCACAATGCCTGTTCTGAAACATTGGGTTTCACAGTGTTGACATGAAATCCTAAAATCCTTACAGAATGCAGGAGTTGCAGCTTTTTAATAGTTAAATTTCATTTTATGTCCAATTTTTTTTCTATAATTGTGAGATGGTTTACAATATTTTGTTTTCATGCTGATATCTCTGCTCGTCGGTCCGTGCATAGCTACATTCTTGTAAACATAATAACTTAAACATCATACATAATAGATGAGACTTGTACTCATACTATTCACCTGTGAAGCAGAAAATCTAATTAAATTTTGCAGCACCTTACTGCATATTTTTAAACATTAATAAGGAAAAGGTTTTTTGTTTTGTTTTTTCCCCCCTGTAAACTACTTCTTCTAATTGCTCAATACTTTAGGACACAGAAAGCATGTTACCTGGAAACCCATAAACTATGAATATAAAATGCAGGTAATGTGCTTCAATTAGCCTTTTATGCCCACTTCTTATTCCATATAGATTACCCATGCTGCTCTGCTCATGTATTCATTTTGTGTCTTTATGCAGCAGGTGTCTATCTTTTCACTACACTGTCTTCATTTTACTTCTACCCGTTTCATTTCCTCTCATTCTCTGTGACAGAATCAGAAGATTACTTTTCCCTTGCAGGTTTCTACAGTAATAATACTCAAAGATTGGGTGTATCTGTTACTGTAGTCTGTACAGTCTTATTTTTATCAGCTTCTCGCCATTCGCTTACTCATTCATTTTATCTCCATCACTGTCTTCACATCTCTTCCTGATTCCTTTCTGAAGCTCCTATATCAACCACAACTTGGTTCTCTTTTTATCTGTTTCTTTCTCTCTCTGTCTTTCATGGGCTAAACCATGCACTCAGCTGGAGCAGAACTAAAAAAAAAAAAAAAAAATCAATCATCCTAACTTTTATTTCCCAAAGTGGTATTTCTGTAACGATATTGGTCAGCCTTTTTTCCCCTTCTCTTTTTTGCCGACCAAATTTCATTAGAGTTGCTCTTGCCAACAAAGAGTGTGTGAATTGGGATTGACCTCATGCTCTCCTGTCTTTGTCTGGGAGAGAGATTATGAAGCCCTTTCATATTTCAATTTCACTCATCAAATCCCCTGCTCTCACATGATGACGTGGGGGGGGGGCGGGGGGGGGGGGGGGGGGGGGGG
>JAPSES010069905.1:0-32501 GCA_029822895.1 Maxillicosta whitleyi | reverse complement strand
TAATCACTTCCAGATCTCGCCATTACCAACCTATCCTGAAAATTTCATCAAAATCCATCCATAACTTTTTGAGTTATTTTGTAAACAATCCAACAAACAAATAAACGCCAGCAAAAACATAACCTCTTTGGTGGAGGTAACAAGCTGTGGTGGTACAGTGGATACGCAGAGGCTAGAGATCCCTACTTTGAGGGTTCCATCCTACCCTTCGGCACGACTTTTCCAGAGACTATATTTTTGTCTTGGGTATCGACAATTTATTTGACAATTTGAAAGCGTACATCCCTCATTAACCCCTCCCCCCAGGCGTACATTTTGCACGCTCTTGAAAATGTTGAAAAAAAATGTCTAACCCCTTATGATCCAACAGTGCAATTTTTCAGGTATGTATGTCAGTCTTGTCTGCAGCGTTTACACAGGATGAGTGCATTTGAAATCAAAGAAAGATCTATGACAAGCCTGCAGGCATCCTGGAGATGGGGGGTAAAACAGAATGTGTTCAGCTTCCATAATGACTTAGGGTCATTCTGAGGTTAGATATGAGGTACATACATACATACAGGGTCATTCACAGGTCGTGCATGTACTATTCATACTATTTATGATGTTGAACAAGCCTCACATCATGCTAAATTGTTGACTGCTACAGCCTTTAGTTGGTTGATTAGGTGGCAGTAGGGATGTTTTCTTCGAGTCCTGAAGGGCTTTCCATCTTTTCAACAGTGACTAGATTGGTCAGCAGTTTTCTTCTTTTCAGTAAATGTGCTTTCTGAAAGTGCCCATTTCTGCCTGCTTTTCTCTTGTTATGTCACATCTCATTTTCCTCAAGATATAATTTTAAGCCTCTTGTATGGTAGTAGGGTTTCTTTAGAAGAACTAATATATTAAGGAGCAGTGAAGCTGTTCAGGCTGGAACTTCATTTTACGGATACACTATCGAAAACAGGACGTAATATCCAAAAAGGGAACAAATTAAAGGAAATAACACCCTAACCTGTCGTAAATGTCAAGGATAAAAAATGGATGGGGTCAGGTAATTTCCTGTGGTATAAAGTCTTTTCCCTTTGCTGATATTATCTCTATAGTAGAGGCAGATTTATATCAATAATATTAATAGATGTGTCTGAGGATATAATTATTCAGTATTCAAATGGGTCTCATGAGGACTTCTACATCTTTGTGAGTATTTACAATGACGTCTACAAAGGGACATTAGGTTTTGTTTAATCTTTATTTACTATGAATTTATTCCTGAAAGGCACATTTAATAAGAACAGTGTTTGTCTTGGACTGTCTCTGCTGACCGTGTGTCTGTGCAGAAGCATTTCATTTTGTTTTGCCATTATAAGCAAAGCAACTGCAACTCAAACTTCCTGTGCTCTGGGTTTTATTTGCAGGGAGAAACAATGGTCTGTTTGCTTGGCCAGCCATTCGCTTTTCTGTGTATTCAGTATGAAGAAAACAGTCTGGAATTGGGCTAATCTTTGTAAAATATGCGTTCTATACCGACCAATCACAAGTCAGGGGGCGGGGATAATCAGACTTCTTTTTGTTGAGAGTCAAAGTCAGTTCCAAATCTGCAAATGTCTTTACAACTGTTGTTGGTTGTTTACTTCAGTACGCCTCAACATTTTTTGTGTCACAAATATAATGTCAGACAATATTTTCACAGATTGGCCTTTAAAGTGTGGCAAATAAATACAACAAAATCAAATAAAAAGATACTACTGGCAAAAAAAACCCCAGTATTTTCTAAATATAATAATAAACATGAATCCACTATGTAACTTTATTAGCAGCGTCTTTGTAACATCACGACATGAGTAACAACCCCTCAGCTGCACACTCTGGTTGTAATGGTAAAGGTTAACCGTGACTTCAACATAAAAACAAATATAATCTGCAGGAACAATACAACTCACCATAACGCTGAATCAGTGGGAGGCCTGAGCTAGTTTCTCTACAACCAGACGGTCAGATCTAAGGGTGATGGGAGATAACAACACTCGAAGTGTGTTGTTTATGTCCAGTCTGCTGCAGAGTGGGCATGATGAGTGGGAATAACCTGTCACAATAAATCCATATTTCAAGTAGGACCAATATTGTTTGTTAAATGTGGCTTTCTTTTTCTTTCAAGTTGTAGGTTCTTCTTTTGTCTCCTCACTGGCTCTTTTAGCCCTGAAACTTTCCAAAGACATCTGTTTTTTGTTCATTTTGGTAGCTTGGGGGTTTCCAATTTAGCAGAAATGTACTATGTGCTACCAAATAATAATAATGGATGAGATTTTTATACTGCTCTTCAAGTCACCCAAAGCACTTTACATTATTATTATTTATTATTTTTATTTATATTATATTATAATTATTATTATTAATATTAATATTATTTATATTTATTATTTTATTTTAATTTTTTTATATTTATTATTATTATTATTCATTCACTCTCATATTCTCCCTCTGGTGGTGGTAAACTAAGTTTGTAGCCACAGCTGCCCTGGGGCAGGCCAATGTAAGTATGGCTGCCCATTTGCTCCTACGGCCCCTCCGACCATCACTGAACAGTCATATGCATTCATACACCAGTGCGAGTGGTACTGGAAGGAAGGTGGGTAAAGTGTCTTGCCCAGGGACACAACGAACTGACTACGATCGAGCGGGATTTGAAGTGCCAGCCCTTCGATTATTGGATGACCCACTCTACCAACTGAGCCATGGCTAATAAATCAAATGGAAATAATGTACGTTAAGTATTATTTCTGTGCGGCCCCGGTAACAATTGACCCAAACAATTGATCTGGGGGTAGGGCCCCGTGTGTTTACGTGATTTGAAAGTAAGGTTTGAATTACAGATTACACCCTGCATTCTCAAGCTTCTCTAACAAAAGCGAGGGTTATCATTCACCAAAGTTTCAACTGGACCACCACACACCAGGATGGAAACATGCTGAGGTTTGTTGACATTAGGGAACTGCTCGTCACAAAATTACATCGCATCCATCTGATCTGTGATTGGTTTACTCGGCGCCTTTATATTTGGATTCAAGCCCCGTGATTCCAGATGGATTTGTCATTGGGAAAGACACATGGCTGGTCAGGCTGTCCATTTGAGTGTAAATTACCCATAGTAATTGCGATGTAATTTATTTCACACTGTGTCTAAATGGCCCTGAACAGTACAGAAGTATGCTTGTAACTTGAGTGTTTCAGTTCACTCATTACAACCACTTGACCTCCACTTGCTCTGGTAAAGCTGCTGGTTAAACTTTATTTTTACATCCTACTTCTGATCTACCAGCAAACCTGATTCAATGAAAGCAGAAGTGTTACCCCCAACTAACTGACTGACTGACTGCTGTCCTGTTTATTTGATGTGGTTGGTGGTGTTGCTGGGTTTTTCACTTTCACTACTCTCTCCCTCAGGTACATTTCCTGGCTTACTCGGTGAGCTCCACTGGAACTACGTGACTAATGTGTAGCTTAATCAAGGCAAGTGTTTGAAAGGTCATCTAATGAGTAGGAGTGAAGATCATATGTTAGACTTTATCCCTCACTGTGGGAAGCCGAGGTGAGTGGGGGGAACACCTACCGCCTCCTGTCAAAACACCAGGTCATGTTAATTACTGCCTCCACAGAGGTTATGTGGTCACTGGTCTGGGTTTGTTTCCTTGTCTTATCTGTCTGTCTATCCATTTATACACAAACCAAATTTCATGAAACCTGTCTAAACAGTAGGGCCCAGGCAAAGGAGAAACCACTTACATTTTGAAGCCAATCCTACATTGCAGTTAGGTTGAGATACAGTATTTTCCTCAAAAAACAGCCAGACAAAATTCTGACTGTATCAGAAACTTATGACGACAATCTCAAAGGGCGACTTCCATCAGAAATTCAACATGGAATGATCCACAGATCAACACACCTGCTAAGACTCTAAAACTTTGCTTGAATCTTTGGTAAATTAGTCACTTTACTCCACATTCTCCTTCTCCTGCCCTTGATGTCTGACTATTTCCATTCTCATAAATAACCCTTTTGTAATTGTCTGTTCCCAGAACCCAAGGCCCTTCTGAAAAAAAAAAAGCGTTACAAGTAACCTGTGCTTAGTGATATCATGGTCACAAAACAATTTCATACTATATATAAGATAATATAATAATATATATAAAGAAAATATCAAAGACTCAATAATAATTGTCATATTTCAACCCTTTCAATGCTGTGTTTGTAATGCACAATTACAACACCCACAATTTTGAATGTAAAAATGTCCACAAAAAAGATTATAACACAAAAAGCAGACACTATTTTTTTTTCTTTTTGGGGTAGTATTTTGACCAAAGATAATATGTGCCAATATGTGGCTTTTTCTTACTCAATCTGAAAGGTCATTGTGTAGTGGTTTTCCATTATTTATAATATTCTGATTCTAGTGGCTGGGTTAGAATAAAAAACAAAACACAAACTCGTGCTAAAATTAACTTTTGAAATCTCAGTTAATATAAATTGCAGAAAGTAATATAATCTTTTATAACATTAATGTGGAAAGTCTGAGCAGGATCACCCTGATAAGGACATAAACAGTGCAATCCATAGATTTACTTGTTTATAATAATTCTGACAGTATTAGATAACATGTGCAATGTGTACATGTCTTATCCATCATCCATGTTTTATAGCATGGCTGGCATTCAAGTTAAAAGTCTTTCTGGGTCCTGATCTGGGTCAGGTTTAGTGTTATCCCATATAGTCATTGTCCCATATTACACACAAAGGAAAATAGAGATCAGATGTAAATGATGTATTAAAGGTATGTAATATTTAGTGGCCTCTATCAGTGAAGATACACACTGCAAGTAACAGAATCCCTGTCACATCAGTCCAGAGGCTATAAAAATGTGAAAACTGCAAGTGTAATTTTACCATCATTCCAATTCTACCCCCACCCAATTCACCCACACACACACACACAATTCTGAAAATAGCTACAAAGTCAGAAAGAAGTTGAGATGGAGGCGATTAGAACCTGAAGCTGCAGGTGTGGATGTGAGATAAGAGTAGTTCAGGGACATCCGTTTGACAAAGAATCACAACAAGACACTTAAACAGAATTATATGAGGTTCCCTGTGGTGTCCATCTGTCCATCAGTGTCAACGCCATTACGCTTCACTAAATCGCTCAATCTTCCCAATGTTTGGGATTTAGCTGCAGTTTGGGAAGCTCTGGGATGAGTTATTTGGGAGTCGAACTTGACCTTTATTTTCAAGGTCAAATTTGGACATCAGTTTTGATCTGTATTTTTCAGGATAGGCTCATGGGGCAGATAGACGTTAGCATAGAGGTGAGGGGATAATGATACTGATAGAGAACAGTTAGGTACAGATCCAATGTTTAATATTATTATATGCACATTACAAAATTTTGCATTCAAGTAATTCTCAGGTAGATAAAAAAGTATATTAAAACACTAAATAATATGTGTATCAAGATTACATGTATCGTATACAGGAGGGTAAAATGTATTTTTTTAAAAACGCAGTATGTATGGTGTTTGTTTGTTTTTTTGTTATATTAATTTTGTTGCCAAGACAAGAGGGCGGTCGCCACTTATTGTAATATTATCCTCTTCATTTTCCATTTTCTTTAATTAAAATCATGTATTTTTCAATATTTAATTCTCTGATTGTGTAGATGTCAATTAAATCTCAATATATTCAAGAATAAATTATCATAAAAACAGAGAAACCTGAAGAAAAAGAAACTTCTCTCACTAATTGAACATAAACCCAGTATCTCCATCCGCTGTCATTGATGTTACTGGTGCATCAATGTTGTAGAAGATGACAGTGTTTCCAGCCTCTGAACATCCAACATATCCATCATATCTGACGACCATGAAAAGGTGACAAACTGTATTTTACACCAATTATTTACATGAAATGATAGAATTAGTGGCTGAACAGAGATTATACAGTTTAGGTCAGTAGATGGTTTCGTTCGAACAAAACAAGCAACACTGACAAAAAGAAAGTGAGACGCAAGACGACAATTTATATATTGCTCATATGTTATTTGGAATTAACAGCAAGCAAATAAACAGATCAAGGCAGTGGTTTTAAAAAGGGAAAAATTGCTGTATTTGGGTGAGACTTGGTGAGGTTATTTGGGCTGAACATCTCATTAGATTTTGTTTGACTTATTTATTTTTTTTAATACAAATTTCATAATGTAGAGTTAAACTAAAATAAATTTAAGAAGAAAACTAAAAAGTACAGCTCCAGATAAACATGGACGTGGGAAGGCTGAAGAAGATTTTCAAACAGGAAGTGACCAGTTGAGCTTATTCCACCCACAAAATACAGATTTGTTTCTATGGTTAGTATTGCTTGTTTTGTTTGTCTATTCTGGGTATTTTAGTTTAGGGGACAGATGAGGTGGCAGTTATGCAGCTTTACACTCGCTTCCACCCACTATAAATACTGTAAAGACCAAGAAAAAGGAAATCCACTCGGAGATTTAGTAAAAACACGACTCTGTGGGGGCAAATAACTCCCACAGTAGGAGCAGCTCAATTTAGGGTACTGAAAACAGAACATTTGTTGTTTACAGGTGATTATGCACTAATGAAAACATAATTATGAAGAAAAATATGTCCCACTAAATCCCCCTAAATCCCACAAAAGTTTGTTTAAGCTTCTGTTCCATTTCAGAACTATAAATCCCTCTCAGACTGTCACAATAACTAAGAAAGAAAATCATCCACCGTCAACGCTTTATATTATTTATATTACACGTGATATATTGTCAAAATGCACTTTATCTTGTTCTTTCAACACACTTTATGTATCTGTCATTTCCCCTTTATGTGCAACGGAATATTAACTTATAAAGACCCAAACATCCATCAGCAACCAAAACTGTTCACTGATGTAAACAGTTTAATATCTGTTTATCCACTAATCCCATCAATACATATAAATAATTGCTGTAAAAAAATTTTTTTTAAAATGCAGTTTGTCATCTTTTCATGGTCACCAGATATGACCCATATGACATATGCAGGCCTTCTAGTTACCATGGAAACAGTCATCTTCTACAACATTGATTCACAAGTAAAACCCATGGAGGTGGATCAATGATAGTGGATGGAAACACTTGATTTACGCTCAATTAATGATAGATTTTGCTGAAAAAGTTACATGATCATGAAATCTCAGATTAAAGTTGAGGGTTGTTTTATCTAAAAACAGAGAAAAGTGAAGAATACATGATCAGTAAATTAAATATCGGAAAATACCTAATTTTGAAAAATGCAAAATACAGAGGATAATATTGGAATACATGGTGGATAAATTGCTGAAGAAAAGTTAAATATATAGAAATATATTTTGGAATTGCCACAAAAGCACTGGGTCTTTATGAGTTAAACACAAAGAACTAAACATTAATAGCAATGTCAAACTAATAATTTCCACCACTGATTTGCATTTTCATTAAATCTGTATTACACCCATCTGTGCTATCACTGGTGCTAGTGTTGGTAACAGCAGTACTATTACTACCCTTCCTGGTTTCTGACTCCTGAGTGAACCTGCATTGCAGCAGATTGCATTTTATGTCACCATGAATTAAGATCTCAGCTGGCTCCAGTCACTTTCATCAGCCAAACCACACTCACACTTTACAGTCCTCTCTTACTACCATGGTACACTGCAGTATTTACAGGCGAGGCTTCTAAAAAAAAAACAAGGCACAAACACAGAGACCCCAGTGCAATAGAAAACTATACACCCTAATTAGATGTTAAAAAGGAAAATGGGTGCTTCTATGAAACTGGGTTAATTTTGGTACCTGGCAAATTTAGACACCTAATGATGACCTCAGATAAATGCAAAATAAATAAAAAAATAAATAAATGCACTCCTGCTGTGAGCTATCCCAATATTAATGAATTTTTAATAAAATATTGTGGCCAAAAATAGAGACATAAAAACATATCTAGGTGTCAGAAATGAAATTGAAACAGTCCTTTAAATCACTATATATAAAAACATGAATATATATGAAATAAATAAATATGACGATCCTAGTTTTTCTAATTCAGACATGATGTAGGATTTTCATGAATCTGTAGTCTCATTCCAGGTTTCGCGTGTAACTCATAGTGTCTACTCGCGTTACATGCAGCACCTGCCCATTTAAACACAAGTAAATCGTGAGGCTTTTAGCAACACCGCTTTTTGTGAAACACTCGGCCTTTTAGAAATAAGTCGATTCCCAAAATGTACCTGTGAGAGAGTAAAGGTTTTTTGAAAAATAGGAGCATGCAACTTCCGTGTCCTTTTTTCTGTGTTACATGCAGATTTTTGCATTAAAAAAATTTTAAAATGTGCTTTATCTGAAAAATAGTTTCTCTTATCTCAGTTAATATTTATTTTAAAATAAAGTTCTAACAAATTTGCTTCATATCATTAGTCTACATCTGGTTTGAATTTTTAGCCGCCATAGAATAGAATAGAAGCACCCAGATATCAGTCTGAGGCGGAAACATGTAGATTTATTTATTCACCTATAAAAATCAATAATCTGGAGGGGTCAGATTTATTAATTTTCATGAACTGCACTTCCTCTCATGTAATTTCACTATCTAATTTCTGACGGTATGTATAAATCACACTAACTATCAGCCAAATGAGCCTTTTCCAGTCCTATAAATGTCATTTTTTTTTATTATTTGACCAACTTGTATTTTCATGAACCTCCCTCTCTTTCCTCCAAACACACATGGATCTGCAAAACCGTGGGGGAACATGGACACACGACCAAACAGAACTCATCTCCTGCTCTGTGTTTCAGTACGTGACGCTGACCAGAAGCCAGCATGTGAAGCCTGACATGTTCTTGAAAAAGGAAATCACAATAGGTGGCCGCTGTGTGTTTCATAAGCACACACAACCACACCAGTATGATACATTAATCGCATGGATTCACATGTGACTCATACGCTCTGACATTTAATCCACACCTTATACTGTTTGGTGCTCAACCAGGAGAGAAATAGAAAGTAATTGCTGCATTTTTGAAAAATATACGATACCTGACATTTACTGTAGAAGATATATATTCTGGCATTTACTGTTTGTTTTTGTTTTTTCTAACTGCTATTCATTTCATAGAATTACACCAAAATCAGTTGGTTTTAGCCATGGAAGTGATGACATTGTGTATCATTCTTAAATGGAAAATATGTGTGATCAAGCAAAACAAATGTATTTTATTTAAATGGTATTCCAAGTAAATTACCATAAAATAAAACAAGAGAAGAAGAGGAAAATGGACTATATTTGACAAGTTGTGATTTTTGTATATGTGCAGTGTGCAATTTGTAAAATAAAATAAAACAAAACAAAATAAGAGAAAAAAAATTACAATATTTGACTTTTTTTTTATTTTTGTATACGTACAGGGAATGAGTTGTAAAAAATAAATAAATAAATAAAATGGGGGGGGGGTTAATCATGATAAAAACAAACAAACAAACAGACTTAATTCTTTTCAAGTTAACAGTAGGTCCTATTACATGTTGAACAGTTGAACATTCAACTTTAATGCAAACTAAAAATACATGAAACATTTCATTTCAGCCACAGTTGCGATGATGGTCTAATTAAGTTTCAGGACCATGCATAAGGGCTGATCACGCCAACATGGGAGAGGATTTATGACGAACAGGCAACTCAATCAGATTGTAAAACAGAAAATGAAAACTAATGTTTAAGATGCAGCTGAACATGTACATTGGTGCCTGCAGGTGTACAGATTGGAGCAGATCAGCTGATTACATGCAGGGCGGGGCAAAAAAAATGTCACTTTCAGATCCAGAGAAAGAGACAGTGATATATAGGCTACAGAGAGATAGGATACAATGGATATATATGCATAGGGGACGTTGTGTGTACTATGAGCAGAGCAGATTCCACGTCTGCTTTGGGTCCACCTCTAGCACATGCAGACGTCTGTGGAGTCAAGTACGTCCAAGTACACATGTAAGAAATGTCACAACCTGCATGTCATTTCACTTGGTTTTTAAATCATTAGCAGGGTTGTTATTGAAAAACTGAAACAATACTACATTTTTTAGGATTAACTTTTATTACAATACATTTGGCTGATGCTTTTATCCAAAGCGACTTACAAGACTTAGGCATGTATAGCGTAAAGGGCCTTGTCTGAGGGCCCACCTGGGATTCAAACTGGCAACCTTCTGCACCAAAGACAGCAACGTAAACCAGAGTCCTGCACAGGTCAAATTTTCACAAACCGCACCCACCAAACCCGTCATACTTCATTCCAAACCTGAACTGTTAGCCGACAGAATTTAAATTTTGGTTGCGCATCCGAACCGAACCGCTATAAATAGACCCGTCACTCAAACCGTACCCGCAATGATTCCTGGGAATGCGCGAGTGCAGACAAAATCATATATCCGATTTTACTTAAGTACAACATAGACTTTTATATTAGTACAATATTTATTTTTTGTAGGTGTTTTGTAAACCGCAGATTAGACCCAGGCTCTGGTTCTTCCGACCCGACCCGATATCCGACACAACAGCGCAACATTTTTCACCAGTTTCATAATTTTTTACGGGTCACCTGCGGGTACCCGAACCTATGCAGGTCTCTGGTGTAAACCACTAAGCCATTCAGTCGCAACTTAATTTCAATGTCATGTGGACAGTTCATGTCAACAAAAAGGAAATGTTTTAAAATTCATAGTTCCCTTTTTTTTTTAAAGAGCAAAAAATTACTCCTTTAAGATGAAACTGCACATCCTGTTTGTCAGGTTGAGCATTTGTTTACACCACAGTGAACTGTGAGATGGTAATCATCCCTTTTCTTTGGTAAAGAATGGTCCAGTGTATCCGATGCCACCTGTGTCTGATAAAAATCCTGGACATTTCCACCGTCCAATCACATTTTCTGCTTACAAGCAACGGCACACATCTAACCCGAGACAAAAATCTACTCTGATATTTTAGTTCTCTAACTAGTAAAAATGACGTTTTGCTACTTAATACAACAGGTCTTAATTATTTTTGTTTATTTCCAACAGTTTTTGGTTGTGGACAGTGGGCACAGATAAAAGGGGAATAAATAAGTTCTGTTTGTTTATGTGTAATAAAAACTAATCAATTTTTTCACTGTCTTTAAGAATACCTGAATGTAACAATGTGGTGTAGTGTCAAACAGTTTACCTGATTGATTAGAGTGTACTGTGTGCTACACTACAATTAAGTATTCATTAAACTGAAATGTAACTTTTGTACATCATGTACAAAAATCCAGGACATTCAGTGTCCCAGATTTTTATTATTTTTTTCCCGGGACAGACCATGAAAATCCAAGACAGGTGGCAACACTACCAATGCCAAAGGAGGTACTTTCCTTTGCATTTAGAGAATTCAGACAGCTCTTATTATGGGTGACAGACACTTTGGGGTCATTTCACTCAGTTAGGAACCATGCTACACAAAAAGGACTATTCAGATGCATAAAATGGTCCAATCCAATTTAATTCATTTGTCCCCAGGGGCCAATATAAAATGATAAAATAGATATAAAAAGGCTCAATCCAAAGACAAATTTTGCACGGTAGGGGTTGATAGAATATATTAAAAAGTAGAAATCTTTAAAAAAAAAAAAAAAAAAAAAAAAGTGTAGATGAAATAGACAAAAGCAGGGGTAACTTTTAATAAAACTCCACATCTTCAATGACTGTACTGTTTTATGCAACTTTTATTTCATGCATGTGATATCCTCACCGTCACAGTAGCCCGGCAGCCTTGAGGCGTCATATCCCCATGGAAACTCTGGTTTCAAATAAACTGCAGCTTCTTGTTCTTTTTGCTTTGTGAGAAACACACTATACAAGGTTCTATCGCAAGAACTGTCTTTGAAGGAAGCCTCGCTGTCACAAAGGCACAAGAGCCTACAGGCGTCCATGCCTCAGTGGACAATGCGTTTTTGCTGGAGTCGGTTGCTCCATGTGTGCGTGACGGCCATTCTGCTATTGTCAGTGACAAATAATAATGATAGGAAGACACAAGCTTTTGGCAGCGGCTGACAGGGAGGCAAACACTAAGTCGTGTTTAATTCAAAGCCCTTCGACAGAAAGTTGGCTCAGAGTCAGAGGGCTCTAACAAGCTTTAAAACTTATCCAGAACACTTTCATGTTAGTGCTCATCAGCTCAGCCACGTATACTGGTCGCCCACTAATGAGTCTTGAGCCTCCACGCTGTTTCCTGGCCATCCTCTTTGGTCATCCAGAGACATGTTAGATGGTTAGATGCAGAAAGAGTAAAACAAAGTGGTTTTAAAAGCCTCATTTGCTGTTGTCATTACTGATGTGATCGTCCACCCCCTCCACCCGCTCTTCACCTAAACACACATTGCGAGTCTGCTCTGACGTACATATTCCTGTGTGTATGTTTGTGGCAGTGAGTGCACTCTCAAGGGAAATATATTTTCATATCCACCTACATACAAGCTGCCGTGCATATTCAAGATCAGGTTTATTTATCATGCATTTAAATCAACACCATTGAACTTTTGCTTGTGAGGTCCCCCTAAAGTCAAGAAGTGGTATTGTCTTTAACAACCATCAGAAAATCTCTCTCAGTAATACTCGCACATTTGTTGACAAACCATTGCTGCTGACAAAGTAACTGAGGCAAGAGAGGAGATAGAAATTTGCTAGGGTTTTCTTCAGTGAGACATGATTAAAATAACCAAATATGAAGTTCGGAGCCTCCAGTGATAATCTGTGATCTCTATACAACATCAAATACAGTGGGGGAGGCAGAATCTGCATTTCCCTTTGCAAAATGAAAGTGAAAGTTGTAACGTTACTAATAAGTCTTAAGTCTCACACTGTTGTGAAGCTTATTTACTTTTTGCCATGTCTGTTCATTATATTTTACTCACCTCACCTGTCACCTATCACCACACACTATTTCATTGCACTTCCTCATTTCCTTTGTCGGGTTATTTTCTCATTCTTCATTGTCTGTATCAGTTCGCCTCACCTTCCTCCATCCTCCATTTGGTTTAGGCTGTTTTGTTTTACCTTAGTTGCTGCTCAATAAACAGTTTTTCTTCTCCCTCAAAACACTGCTTTTGATCCATATTTCCACGTGACACCTTTTCGCCTATCTCCAGAAACTTCACAAACTTTAATTTGAAGGGGCAGGACATTTTTTTCCCCCAGGAGGGAAGCTCTGGGGCAAGTAAAATTAGCACAATAAAACCGACAACAGTTCAGTGTCTGGTGTACAGATTTGTTCTGATAATAACAGACCACCTCCCTGAGTTTTACCGGTTAGTTCTGTATTGAAGTTGGAAGGGGGTCCCAAAGTCGTCAATGGCGAGATGAGAGTTGTGGTACTGTTCGTTGAGCCATGTCTCAGCGAAAACCAAGACATAATTTTTAAAATCCTTTTGGAAGCGAACATTCCACTGGAGCTCATTTCCTTTATTCCTTGAAAACTGACATAAAAGCTCAAAAGCTGGGATGCCAAACTCCTTTACTGCCGGTCAGTGCATACGCCCATCAATTACATGATGTATCAGTGACGTATGCTAGTGCAGGTGATACAGATGCTCTGGAACAATGATCAAAATGTAATTGAACCTATTGTGAGTTGTTGTGCCACCACAGTGACCTTGAAAAGCATAGTTTTACCACTGAAAAAGTCTGAAGTATTGCTGTAATTTACACATATAGTGAAATGGGTGCTTGCTCTGGCTATCCCTCAACCCTTAATCTATATATAATGAACTAAAAATAAATGCCTATGAATAATTAAATACAATTATAAAACAACCATAGAAGCAGTGATACATAAAACCGTAAACAGCTGTAGAAACACAATACATGCTGCATTTTGTTGCATGGAAACATGATTTTTGATTGAATGATGCACAACTTGTTTTTTTTCCCTCAATGGGCAGCAGATTAGTGGATTCCAGACTTAACCGGTAAAGACTGACGTTTGCATCCCAACTATAAGTCAATCACCAATATCTGTTCCTAAACCAGGGATTGCCAAAACTTACCAGTTCAAAACTCCAAAATTACACCAAAAATGTAACAAATTATTTTGAAGAAGTTTAGACAACAAAAAAAAAGATAATGTCGATAACATCAATCTTGCAAAAACTATTGAAATTAATGAACAGGAGAAAGGGTGAACGTACATTTTCCTATTTTAAACATATGTGACCATTTTAGCGTAGACTGAATACACACAATTGTGTAACGAAATCACTTGAAGGCCTATTTAGCGGAACTAATTAACTGCGACTACAGTAGAGTTACAGCTCAGCTAGCACAGAATCAGGCTGTCAATCACACCTGTCAATCAAAGCAGACACAGCAGCCATCCAAGAAATCTGTTAATAGAAGAATGACATAAAGACAACCACCAGTACGCTAATGAGAGGAAGAAAGTCAGGAATGAAACCTGGAAATGAAAAAAAATATAAAAAGTATTTTTATAGAGAAGTTCGCTGTAAGTCTACGTGGTTTAGAAACAGCATCTAGTGGCTACAAGTGGTATTACACTTGAGATACGTTTTACATTGACCTCACCACACATGACTAATAGTTTTGGCAAAAATTATGATAATTTGTCATTTGCTAAAATGGCGCTACAGACATGAGGATAAAGAGATTTCACACAAATTTATATTTAGTCATTATCAAATATAATGCAAAGAAGTTGGCATTAAATTATACTCACATGCAATTAAATGTTAACCAAAAACACACTTTGTTATGAACTGGTTTCACACTTCTAAGTAGTGTTTCTCTGTCTGTGTTTTTTTTTTTTTTTTAATTCTTGTTAGGGAAGAGAACCTGCCAGGACTAAACCTGTAGTTATGATGGTTCCAGTTAGTCCAATGTGCACAATATAATGTCAGCGCAACAATATGACAGAAAGAGAATAGGGATTTTATTGTATTACACGCCCTACATATGTTGTGCATTTGTTGTTTGATATGCATTTTTTACGACATTTACATTGGAATTATCTAAAAGAACATACACAAACAATGCCATTATTTATTCCAATGACCACACATAATACAGTGTACAAATAATATAGGATTTTAACATGGAACATCACAATTGTACCACATGTAGTAAATTCCTCCATATTCAATCTCATAGCCAAACACACAAAATAATGAAAACAAAATAGAAAAAAAAAACTAATTTAATACAAATACCCTGAAGCTATATGTTATTGTGACAGTTCACAGTGCTTACTGCAAAGACACATATATTGTTTTCATTTTTGCTGCACTTTTTACAATTAAATAATTTATCTTGGTTGGCATGCAGTCTAATGAGTTTCTTCAGGATTATCTGTTATAGTAAACAAGCAAATTGTCTGCACTTGTAAATGCATTATGTGTGAAACCAACGCTGTCACAGCCCCAGAGCAGGCTAATCCGTTAAACGAAAACCCAGGACAGATGCAATGTGCAGATCTGAAACATGTAGGGCCATCACAAAGTGGAACAATTTACCAAAATTATCACTGTATCCCCCACCACAGTGATATTGAAATAATAAGGCCTTCCTGAAAAACTACATTAACAAAAACCACAACATAAAGGAATACAATACAATAGCCCAATGCAGTCTTGATTTCATACATAACATGCCACAACTATACCCACCCAACCTGACCCCTAGTTTTCATATCTAATATACATTTTATCATAAATTAAATAATGGGACAATACTAAAACAAATTTATTATCATTATTATAGATAATCATAATCATCGTCATCATATAACCCAGACCAAAAAAGATGCAGAAAGCTAACTTTTTGTAAAATTTTAGTTGTAAGACCGTGTAAAAATTCACTGCCATATAAGAACAATTGTTCACGTCTTCAAGTATAATCGAATATATTCAACAGTATAATAAAGCTATTTAAGACTTTTAGATTAATCAGAGATTGGCCAACTTGCGCATAAATATTTACCTAATAGAAAAATTCGAATTTTGCCAAAAATCTAACTGTTCAATGAAAAGTTTTTGCACTGGCAAGAGATGGATTTTGTTTGTGGTAATTGGTATATCACACAAAATGGAATGGAAAGACCTTCTTCCGGAATCATCCATCCATCCATTTTCAATGGGGGGGGGGAAGCCTATCTCAGCAACTGCAGGCGCACCCTGGATGAGCCGTGAAAAAAGATGTTGAAGGACAAACCAGCAAGCGTAGAAGAGTTATAAAAGAAACATGGCACAGTATGTGTGGACAGATCAGGAAATCGAATCATTTTTGTATTTAGTACGGGTTAGTATATAGATTAATATATAATGATAAATATCTGTAAATCAACACAATATTTATGTTTGTCACCATGTTTGTTAATGGAACGACTGTGTCCTCTCATGATAAAACAAATCGCATTAGTGATTTAATGGAAAATCTGACATTACGCCACTAGTGTGTTCTGCTTTTTAAGTGCAACTGCCCTTTGTAAGAACAAAAAAGGAAGTGCTGCTTTTTTACGTCCACTGAAATGCTCGAAGGTTTTTATATGGAAGTACTTGAGGGAAAGTATATTGCACTGATGATTTCTTTCTGCTTTTCCCTTTCGGGGTCGCCACAGCGAATCACCTTCGCATGTTGATTTGGCAGAGGTTTTCTGACACATCCGGGTTTGGAACCAGAATAATGGGACTTCCGCCCCCTTGTGGACACATAGTGCAAAGAACCTTCCCCAAGGGATCACCTGGGTCTCAAACTGGCCATCTTCCGCACCATAGTCAGTGTTATTAACCACTGAGCTACTACTTCTACTAATTGAACAGAGGTTATTAGAAGTAAAGGCTTGCCTCCAATACAATCGTCTGCATCTGAAGTAAATAAAGGCCTAAGAATATATTTGAAAAGACACAGTAGTCCTTGAAAAACAAAAACCCTGATGTAACAATAAGCTTTAAAGATAATATTTTCCATTATTCTCTACTTATGAGAAAACCCTATCCCCCACCCCCCAAAGCTTGTAGAAATGTTATCAGAAAACCATGACATTCAGTGTTTTTACTTGACCTTTACTTGCTTTGAACATATTGTTGATTAGACTTTTTACAAGTGATGTTTTGTTGTTCATGGCCTCAGGAAGTGGAGGTTTTTTCTAACAGGGCTCCAAATAAAGAATAAACAATCTAAGTGTGGGGGCTATAGGGTGATTAGACAACTTAACAGCATGTTTTAGTAAAAGGTCAGACTTAGCCGACAGGAAAGTTATTATAATGTCCTCTCCAGTGACATTCTGCCTCCCTGCTGTAATTAACACTATTTCTTTATTATAGTTTCCTTTATTTTAAGCATTAAACCATGTAAATGATGAGAAGATCTATGATGGTTTTGTTGATCAACACCACTGGTTCAGCAAATTAAGTGATTCAGTCTGTAAAGTTAGGCCCAATCCCCCCCCCTTGGCCCTCCTCCCTTCCATTTTGCGCATTCACATTGAGGGGTAGGGGTGTTTGGCCTTCAAAACTGATTTTTCAGGACCCCGCTACAGAAATCTCCCATAATTCAGTTTGAGGTAAACAAAAAAGTACAGCAGTGTGACAAAAGAAACACACAAATATATGCATATATAAATGAATGATCTACAATGATCTTTTTATTGTGTTATAGATCACATCTCTGCAGTGTGTAGTTGATAAAAGTTGTAAAAAGATGACAGAAGCCCATGCAACAGCTGCTGACAACACAGGGAATACTTTCAATGAAAACTTGTCGCATCTGTTTATAGAGACATCAATGACCGCTGAAGGAGGTCATGAAGAGTTGTCCCATTTCATAGGAGACTGGTTCAACCCCTACCCCTTGCAACTCCATTTCAAGGGTTAGTGCCAAGTGCAAAGGCCAAGGGGGAGAGCCAAAGGGTGAACTGGGATTGGGGCTTATCTCACTATTAATTGAAATATCAAGCTTTGATATGAAGCTTTTTTTTTTTTTTTCATTTTTATTATTATTCATGGTTTGATCTGCAGTACTTTTTTTTTTTTTTTTTTGAGTCACCGCTTTGGCAGCATTTCCAGTTTTCTCCATTAGCTTTAACACTAAATCTGACATATACTGTGGAGCCAAGAAAAAGTCAAATGTGCAATATTTCATTGGACCACCTTTAACTTTTAGAATGGGAAGCATTCCAATGACATTCTTTTCCAACTATAGCTTTAATATTTGGTTTAGATCTTGCATTTATGATTAGATGGTTGGGCAGCTGTGTTCTTTAACACATCCCAAAGATTTTGAATGAGGTTCAGGTCTCATGTTCCCTGAGCTACTAATTCAGTTTGATCCTGAAGAATTGTGACATTGTCAATTTGGAGTATGCCAGTGTCATCAGCAAAGAAAAGATCTGCTGATGTCCAAACCTGGTCTTTCAGTATCTTCATCTTTTTTTGGACATATAATATTGCTGAACATTCAATTTCAGTTTGTTTTGTCAGTTAGACTTAATATGTTGCAGTTGAAGCATATTAATCATTACAGTAATTATCCAATGCAGACCTCTTGTATACCTGTTTAGTTCAAACCCGGTAATGGCTTTTTTTTTTTCTTTTTTTTTTTTCTGGACCAGGCTGCCTTTATCCTCTATGACCACATATATATTTCCTGCTGAATAGTCATGCTGCATATAAAATGTGTTCTAATTCCAGTGATTCTCAGCTACTCTATGAATAAGTTCACATTCAGGGTCTAAGGAAAAAACTAAATTAATTAGCAACCGACCCAAGGAGGATATTGGCTTCCACTGCTGGGCTTTTATTTCATTATTATTGACCCGTGTTATTTCATTTCAGGAGCTAAGATATTTTTGCTGAGAGGGTGGATGTGATTCTTTCAGTCTCTGATGAAACATGATGCCACAAAGGAGCAATGAGACCCACTGAATCACATTAAACCTCAGCAACTGAATTAACAATAGGGGGATGGTTTGGTTCATTGGTTGGTTTGTTTAAATATTAATATTGACATTTTAGTTTGAACACTATCTCATGTTTATCTCATGGCCATACCACCATCATGTTCCACTTGACAAAGGGAAGCATATCACAGGGATTGATGGATAAATTAATCCTTTATTCAAACAAGTGGTAACAGGAACAACAAACCCCACCTCTTGCACGTCAGTTCACCAATTATAAGTAAATAAGATTTTTTGTAATTTATAAAAACATTGTAATTTTGACCTACCTTCCCCAAAATATATCTATTGTGGATCACTGGCAATTTATGAACCCAACACGGTATGAATTGAACCAATAGTTTTGCTGCTCAAGTGTTAAAGAAACAAACCAAATGAAAAATAGTACACATTGCCTCCCCTTTGGGACACGGGGTAATAAAAATACAAATGTGATATTGTAAAGTGGATTGCTATTTGAAAGTTCCAAACAGAATGCGAGTGCAGAGCATATACTCTATAAGTCATTTCACTAAAACGCACTTGAATCAATAAAAGGTAAAAGTACTAGAGCATAAAAATGTCCTCTTTACGTATATATTAGATTAATGATAATAATGTATTAGTTTAAAAGCTACATTTTCATTATTTCTGATTATTTTATCCATAATGACAGATTTATATTAAGCCAGAATAAAAAAAAAAAAAAAAGAAATGTTGGAATACCAACCCAGACACCCTCACAACATTTGTTTTATCCAGCAAAGAATCCAAACATAAAATAATTAAAGTAAAAACAAATCCAGCAAATCTTCTCATTGAAAGCTTTTCTTTGAAGAATGACTAAACTCTGTCAGAGATCAATCTGATTAATCACTTCAGCCGTTCACGTATTAACTATCAGGCACTTTGGTAACAAAACATGATATTTTATAAACCCTTACTACCTTTTATATGCTTCAAAGTCTGGTTGAAAACTATTGGAAGAAGTAAAAAGTAGGAGACACTTCATCACAACCACCAAATAGAACACAACCCCTGACAAAAACGCGCTGTGGTCTGGAACAGGGGAGCAAACACCAGAGCCTCAGTGAATGCCATCTTGAATCGACTGCGATGCTTGATGAGCTGCGGTCACAGCAGTAACCGTTGATTGCATCACTCTCATCTCTCCAAGACATCTAATTAGAGATGAGAGGTGCGGCCGCTCGCTGAGATGAATGACATGTTTCTACGCCTGGAAGCCTGGGAGCCAATTTAGCCAATGGAGCCAATGATAACATGAAAGGGAACATACACAAGGTCTGGTCATTGGTTGCTCCTGCTCCACATTTGGCCCCTTAAAAATAGAGGGGGCACTTATTAATAACATAATAGAGTAAAGTGGTCTTACTAATTAGCAAAGTATTAACCATAACAGTTTTGTATTGTATTGAATATACAGAATAATAGGGTCATATTGGTAATAAAGGACCAAAGGAAAAAATAATTAAAATAAATGCAGCTATTTGGAACATAAAGGAGGGTACATTAATATTATAATACATCTGGCACCAGTATACCTCAATTGTTCGTAGGATACCATACTTTACCACAATACCCCGCCCCCAAAGAAAAGTAAAAATGCTTTCCATTGGCTAATTACAACATTGTTTAATATCATTCAACTACAAGTTCTTTAAGCTTAACTATGAAATGAGAAAGTACTCAATGCATCAAACTACAACCGGTTTGTAGCAAACATAAGGATTGTGTTTCAATGGAAAAAGTCATGTGATCTGACGAGTCCAGATTGACCCTGTCCCAAAGTGATGAGTTCATCAGTGTGAGAAGAGTCCGATGAAGTGATCTCACATTATGCCCAAATACCTCTGAGAACTGTGTGATGATCTGGGGTTGTTTCAGTTGGTCACGTCTAGGTTCAGTAAGATTATTTGTCAAAAAAAAAAAAAAAGTTCAGCCAACTGCCTGAATACACTGAGTAACAAGATGACATTACTAGGATTCATCAGGCTCATATTGCCAAAAATTGGTTTGTGGAGAGTGGGTCATTTTACACATGGATTGGCCACTGCTGAGTCCAAATCTGAACCCCATTGAGAATCTTTGGATTGTGCAGGAGATGTCCCACGGCTGTCCAACTCCCACCATCAATACAAGGCCAGTGATTAGAAAGGAATGCAGCCATGGACAGTAACAGATATTGTGACATGTTGGTGCACTGCTACCAATTGTGGACCCCGTGGAAGATAATGTTGTGGCCCCTTCAGAAAATAAATGTGTCGTCAGAGCAGAGGGGGACTGTATACTATATACTGGACTATATACGCTTTGTGTAGGGAATGGTGATAGAGGTGCCCTAACAACCGCAATTGACATGAAACTGATATTTAAAGGGATAGTTGTGGATTGTTGATATGAATGTTTAACACCTGTGCTCTATGTCAACATTAGCCAGAGTTGGGTAATCCCAGGTTCATCAAGTCAAAGTCCTGCCATGTATTTGTTCCAACTGTTCACTGAACCAGCCCATTTTGATGAGCACAACTCCTCATCCATGTAGATGTGATAATTAGTGGAATCACCTGTGTTAAGTGAACAGGTAGAACTAATACGTGGCAGCACTTTGACTTAATGAACCTGGGATTATCTACCTCTGAGTAATCCCTAACTGCATTTTTAAGGCAACAGTCATCTTGCGTGCTGTTGTGGGACTGGAAAAGCTGAAGACACTGAAAAACATCCAACCTGAAACTGATTAAAAGCAGTATATTGTAGCTGTAATCATGAAACAAGGTTATGAAAACCATTGATACCTTGGCAATAACGCTACCTAGTGTTGCATGAGTAACTCCTTAAATACGTTTCATGATTATAGATGTTTTTCACAGCAGTCATTTTAACTTAAGCAAACACTTGGTGTCATACTGGTCTTTCTTCTACAGATATACCTGCTAATTCATCATTGAGTGATGATGATTTCTTTTGTCTTTTTCCCTTTCGGGGTAGCCTTCGCATGTTGATTTGGCAGAGGTTTTTACGTCGGATGCCCTTCCTGAGACAACCAGGCTTGGAACTGGCACAATGGGCTTTCATCCCCTTGTGGCTATTGGGATGTATAGCGTAATGAGCCTTTCCCAAGGGATCACCTGGGTCTCGAACTGGCCATCTTCCACACCAAAGTCAGTGGCGTTAACCACTGAGCTACCCAATTCATCATCTGAGTATTCCCAGTAATATTATCTGTGTATTAATGCTGTCATTACCACCTGTCCTGTACATACTTTAACAATCCAAAATATCTGCTGGAAAGGCTCTATCTTGTCCTTACTACCAGTAACGCTCGCTCTAATATTACCCACATGTACACTGTTTTTTTTTTTCTCTCATCTTGCCACATCCATGCTGTGCTGAGTTCAATGTAAAGTGCTACCTCAAAATGTATAGTGAGGGTGATGACTGCACTGGGAACATACTCCATCTATAGAAGTACAGTCGCTGTAAATTATTCAGGGCGTTTACCTCAGTGTTGACATTTCTGCTAATGGTGGCTCAGAGTAATGCCGCCCAAATGAAGCAACTCGACTACCGACTGCCTGACTGACTGACTCTCGTTACATACACACACACTCTATAAATAGGCCAATCGCAGGTCCTGCCTGTTCTCTCGGCCTCAGCTTGCTATGAGAGAGAAATTACAGGCTGTTAGAGAAATCACAGGCTGTTGTACCAATAACAGGAATGAGCCATTTGTGACATGCTGTGTCATTCATTTCATGTCATCTCTCATCATTAGTGAGGTCTTTGCAAGGCAGACAATTGCTGAGTCATTATGTGAATAGGAAAATATCTATGAAGGCTAAAGGATACAGTCAATATGTCTGTTAAATGAGGGGGCGGGGGCAATGTGAAGTTTTAACAAGGAGTATGTCAAAACTGAAATTGCCTTATGGCTGAAATCTGACATTTATTTGAGGGAAACCATTCTGACCCAAGTTCTCCTGGTTGGAAATCTGGGCAATTGATACAATTAATTTGATTAAATCAGCAAATTGAAATCCCTGCTACTCTGCTATCACCGGCAGATTCCTGTTCAGTTCTTCATAGGTTGGGGCGTCTGTAAAAGTCCAGCACCAACAATGAGAAGTGGCTGATTGTCAGTCGAATCCAGTGTGTACTGTAGCCTGTGTTGACTCTACAACGATCAAACACTGCCCTCCGACGGGACTCTGCTAAAAGTTGAGGTGAATATTAAGTATAATTAACATTTTAAAAAAAGATACTGGGGAGAGGTGATGCTTCTAAGTGCTAAGGCTAAAGCAGTAATTGATGTATAACATACCTGTCACTGTAAAACACACCCTGTTGGATAAAGTAACATGCGTTGTAAGAGTTAATAGGCATTTCTACTTAATTATTATTTTTTAATATGACCTAAAAATATCAGACCATTTTGAATAAAGAGTCCTGAAGTTCTGCCAAAGATGCCAATGTACTGGATTGTAGAGATATGAACTAAATTAGTTCACACTGACAGGGGATTTATATGGCCACTAGAGGGAGTAATGAGTTACTTTGCCATGGAAAACCAACGCCACGGGATGAGAACCACTAACGTACAACATCCATGACGTCTGCTCAGAGAGTAGCTGATAACACTTGTTTGTTGTGCCTTGCCCTGTCAAGGTCACACTGAATTTTTCATTGGTCACTGAAGACAGAAATGTCTGAATGTCCTTGACTCACCATGGTGTAGTTTTGCAGGTTGTTATATGGATTAACTTATCAATAAATTTACTATAAACTTGCTCATCTTTTTTTTTGTGTGTGTGTGTGTGTTAAATAATAGGTTGCACATTGATAACACAATGAATGATGTACAGACAACGCTGACCAATCAGTAGTCTACAGTGTTCACACATCATTTTAGAATCTCTTCCGCCATTTTGGAAACTAGGTGGAGTAGACGCCAACAAACTAGTACCGGTACTAAAAAAAAAAAATTCCAGGTTCTTTCACGTAATGGAAGATAGAGTGAAGTCAGTACTTTTAGAGTAAAAAAAGTGAAAGTGATAAAAAATAATAATATAATAAAAGCACCACACAAGGAAGAATGGAGTTTGATGCTATAATCATGCAGCATAGTGTTAAACTGTTTTTAAATTATGAAAAAAAAAAAAATAATAATAATAATATCATAACTTCTTAATTATGCTGAAAGACTATTTTTGGGGCATAATCACCAAAATCAACAAAAACCTCTACATAAAGTGTTAAGAAGCTTGACGATTAAGTTTTTTTTTTTGTTTGTTTTTTTTTGTCTGAACTCCAATAGAACAATTTGCTGTGTTACATTCTAGTTAAAGTAGCAGGAAATCAGTAACACTGTAATCCCATTTGGCACACATAACCATACCACCTGTGTTTCAACAAGAAAATGAATGACAAACAGATTAAAATCTAAGAAGGAAAATACAACATGAGCAATGCAACAGTTATTGCTCTAAATTAGAAACACTGAAATAAACCTTTGTGTGTGTGAAAAGTAAAGGTGCGGAGGTGGGATAAGAGTGTGAATGTGGCAGCTGGGATGAAACAATGGAATATTTAGCAGAAGGTTGTACGTGGGTAAAAGGGAGGTAATGAGTGAAATGGGGAGGGGGAGGGAGGTGTGGAAGTGGGTGTAGTAGACAGGATGACTCACTGGAGCCTCACTACTGCTGAAATTTGAAATACGCCGGATCTGTACCTCCCTGTGTTCACTTCAGGTATCACGTACTGCTAATATGACTGTAACGCTAATAACTCCTCAGCACACAATTGTACATGAGTATTGACTAAAGACAAGTCCAAGTCAATACATCCGTGCCTGTAGTTTGAGCAGTTGGTGGTGGAACATATGCACATCGTTCACTACGGTGTGAGCGGCTGAACAGGAGGCAGATATCGACCATGTCTCCGAGCCTCATGGCAGCTTTGACACTGCTCCAGTGCCTTACAGCAAACTGAAATCACTTAATCGATACCAGGTTTGGTGATCGTCTTTGACATTTAACCTCTGCGGAGACGACCCGCTCCTTTCGTGTTTGTTTTTGTGAGTAGCAGCAGGTTTGCTGATTATTTAGTGCAATATCAGTGTTAAGACAAAACAAAAAAGGAACAGTGGTTGTAGGGTTTATTGATTGGCAGTAGTTAACGATTCAGGAGCTGAAATCTAGGGGGGGTACCATCTTTCAGCAGTTCTCACCTCTGTTGTCACCTCTGGTTTTATAAACTTAAAAAAAAAAATACCTGCCCCTCGATCATTCTTTTACAATGCATCTTCCCACAACAATGTGAAAAAAAAACAACCTCAAAAGTGGTGCAAACACTCAATGAAGATGCTTTAACCATAAAGATGAACAGCAACAAGTTCAGTTATAAAACTTAAGTGTTTCATACAGGCTTTTGCAGTGTATTAGACCATAACACTGGCCCATCTCCCAAAAGGTATCCATGCCGACATCGATCTAATATAGGTCATGCACTGATTTATACACCTGATATTTCAGGAGCAGCTTCATTAAGTTTTCCGTAGTTTCCACTTTGGCCAGACTTTTCACAAATAATTGTTACCTAAATTTTGTATGGATGAAAGAAAAAAAAAAACTGCATGAGAAAGTTTCCATATACCCAGGCTATGTGTATACATGGCATTAATTGTTTTAACTTTGCAAAAAGAGACTTTTTAAACATGCCTTTCAACCTAAAATGCTGTTGGACAACAGGCTGAAAATACAAAAGAATATGCATTTCACAAAATATCAGCGTTAGTGTGACACAGATTTGAGCAGCTGTCACATTTGACAGAATGTGATCAGTAACTGGTCATTTTAGCTGTAAATCATGTGTTTGACCCTGATTAGATGCTATTGGGTTCTCATGGGGGTGTTTCATGCAGCTACCTGAATAATTATATGCAGAGTAGTAAATATGGGATTCTTGCTTGACAACACACACACACACACACACAACAGATTTAAGACTGAAGCCGTAGGACACAGATGTCAAACATGGCCCAGGGCCAAATCCAGCCCGTGGGATGAATTTATGAAATGCAAAAATTACACTGAAGATATGAACAATCAATGGTGTCAAATTCATTTTAATTCAGGTTCTACATACAGACCAATATGATCTTGAGTGGGTCAGATCAGTAGAATACTATTATAATAACCTATAAATATTGACAACTTCAAATTTCTTCTTTGCTTTATTATAAAAAAATAGTAAAATGACATGAAGAACCTGAAATGTCTTTAAAAAAGGAGTATATGCAATTTTACCAACATTATGCTTTTTACTAAATGTTTTGTGCATTTGTGATAGGTGCAACATATGTGTAAATGATAAACTGATAAATTGAGGCAGAATATTGTTAAAATTGCACTTATTATTCTTAACACATTTACATATAATACATTTCAAGTTCATATTATTCAGATTTTTAAGGAAACTTTGTAAATATAAACATTACCATAATACAATTTTACTTTTTTCACTTATTATTTTCGTGGTCCAGCCCACTTGAGGTAATGTTAGTGGGAATATGGCCCCTGAACTATAATGTTTTACAGTAACAACTAACAAACCACAAACCTGATTTTCAACGTGCAAGTGTGAGGCAACATGTTATGTTATTCGAGATGACATCTTTCCTGACTAAATAAAGGCTATAAAAACCTGACATTTGCTCCGTTTACTTGATGCCATAGGAGCTGGCATGGGTTGACACTGAGAAATGCCACGGCTAGCACCAACAGTGTGTGAGCTCTTTGACATGAGATCTCACACTGCACTTGTGCATGACAGGTTTTTTTTTTTCGTTTTTTTTTTTTTTTTCATAGCGACTCAAGTTGTGACAGTGCTAGAACATGACAGTCTATATATTGTCTCTTTTCAATTCTCTACAGGCAAAACAGGTTTTAAAAAAAGAGTAAAAATAAAACTGCTTGAAAAAAAGAGAGATGGGAACTGTTTTAGTGAAGGAGCATGTATTTTCAAATGAAGATAGATGTCTTTTTGACATTGAGGAAAGTCTCTGAACAGGGAATGGATTCAGGCTGGCAAGAGAAACCGGGGTTCTGTTGTGGGCATCAATCAAACCGGGTTAGAAGATAAAGCTGCGGTGACAGATTGACAGCATGTGTGTACGTTCAGGGTCAACAAAGGCATCGGGAGTTTAATGTAACCACACAACTACAGTGCATGATTTATACACAAGCCTGATCCATTTCTTCTGCCTTTTACTTTAGTCTGAAAGGCATGAAATATATGTATATTTATTCTTTTTGTGTCTAGTTGTCCAACGATGGTGCAGGATTAAACACATTTTTATGCAACTCAACTATTGCACGTGGGAAAAGGTTTTAAATTTTTACAGTTTTGCACTTTAAAAGAAAATCAAAAGGATATTGGGGAGAATAAATTAGCTGTGTGTCTGACAAAAAAAATAAAAAGAAAAAAGGTTTAGCAGCAAGTATGTCTTAAATTTGTGACTTGAGTTAAAGGGCTCATACTTATCTAAACCCACTTTTAGTCTTTGGCTCATTTGTTTGTATATTTGAACCCCAATACTTCATAAGTTTGAACCCTCCAGGTGCTGCAAAACTATCTTTATATTCAATTTGGCAAAACATTTATGAATTTCTACAACCTGATTTAATCTATAACTAGTTACCTCACAACATTTGCACATATAAGGTCAAGACTTCTGGTGAACATTTCTTAGAGTATGACATAATTGTTTATCAGCAGTGGTGGTACATATTCATGTGCCAAGTACAGTTTGGATGTGAGCTTGTACCTACAGTTGGCTTTTCATTTTCAAATAATCTCAAATATTAAATTTATACTTCATATGTACAAAGGCGGCTCATCCAGGGTGTACCCCGCCTTCCGCCCGTAGTTGCTGAGATAGGCTCCAGCCCCCCCACGACCCCGAAAGGGACTAAGCGGTTGAAAATGGATAGGATGGATGGATGTACAAAGGATGGTTATGTTGCTGAAGAGGGAGAAAGTTTTGCAGAGGACCAGAGTGAAGCCCATCCTGACATGGAAATGATCAAGCTTCAGAAAAGCCAGACAACGTACTGATGAAAGTTCTGGTCATGATCATTTTGTCATGGCAGGATTTCAGACAATGTTTGTTACATCACTTCTTCTATGCATCAAACAGTTCATATGGATGGTTGGAACTGTTCTCTGTACAGATTCACTCACTGCCTTTGAAAGCAAAGTCCCTAAGACTGTATTTTCTGAGGAAATTGACTGGTATCGTTCAAGACAATTTCTTGCAGTATGTTGTTTGTCAAGTGCATGACAGTATACACACTCTGTCTGAAGCCTACGAGCTCAAACAGGATGGTACAAAGGTATGAAAGACAAGTATCCATATCCCATTCTACAAGCATCCACAGAAGAGGTCTGTACTGAGAAAGAAGTGTGGATCTTTTGTACTCCTTCCAGGGGTACAGTATGTCTACCCAATACGGCCTTAGTGCTACAAGAGTGTTGTTCAGTCTCCGACAGCGCTTGTTAAACAACCTGGATTTGAAAAGAGATGTGAAGAATGGCGAAAAATTCCGGAGGATGTATCAGGAGAGGTGTATGACAGACAAGTACTGCATGACTATCAATATGTAAATGGGGAGTCTTTGGTAGAGCCAAATAACTTGGCCCTCGTGCTGAAGTTGGGCTGGTTCCAACATTTCAAAAATACACTTTATTCAGAAAGTGCATCTACCTGGATAATTTTAAATTTACCATTGAGGAGACCACTTTAAGGTGGAAAATAGGATCCTTGTTGGATTAATACTTGGCCATCAATAAACAAATGTTTTCTTAGACCCCTTGGTTGATGAGCTTCAACAACTTTGGGATGGAATCTTTTGGGAGACTACTCTACTACTGTCATCAGATATCCCTGCAACCCAAAAATATGGAGGATTTGTGGGACATGCAGTGGTAATGACAGTGTTCATGGCCTTTTTGTAGTATATCTGTTCTAAGACTCTGATTGGATACAAGGGCTGAGTTGTACCAAAAAGTAAATAAATATTCAATATTAGCTCCAATCAGTTTTTAGTAGAATTAGGTTGCAAATTAATAAATGCAGATATAAAAAAAATTAAACACAATTTCATCTGTTTCCTTGAACAATTACACAAAATAAGTGTGATTGTATGACACCACTTTTACTTTCTTACAGGATTTTTGTAGATATTGTTTATAGTTCCTTTCAAAGAAAAAATAGAATAAATAAAAAAATAATAATAAAATTTAATAGAAAGAGAAGCCCAACCAACAACCTGGAGGGGGTGGGGCTTGAAGTGGCTGATTTGCATTTAAAGGGCCAGCACTCAAAACAACCTTTCTGGTGTCATTACTCAAATAGGGTTGAAGATGGATTTGTGGAGTTGAATTAATGAAGAATTCACAGTTTATGTAGACCACAGGGGAATGTTTGAAAATGCATAGTTCCATTTAAAAAAAGCAAATCACTCTTTTAACAAAAGACACAATATGTACAATTGGCACAGCATTGTTTTGGAGAAAATTAGATTCCAAGACAATAAGGAACTACATTTCCTTGAGAATTTTCAGTTCTTACAGCGAAGAACAAATCTCATCCTGCAGCTTGGCCTTAGAGCTAGATAATTGGTCAGAAATCCCATGGTCAGGAGTGGAAATTACACACTAATGGCAGCTGACCGCCTCCCCAGATCCTTGATGGAAGGAGATTGGACTGACAACACTGATCACGCTGATCCCTCCGTCTTCTCTGGGTTCTCATTTGTCATTCGGCAGCACCTTGATATAAAGGTTACATATCTATCTGTCTCAATGGAGCAGCGGCTGTCGTTCCAGACAATCAACTGAAGTCCTTGTCACCGAGGCGAGAAACTAACCTTTTCACCCAGCAATGGCAGGAGCTTCTCTCTCTGGCAAGAGGAGTTCTTTTGTTTTATGAGGAGACCTCCAGTTGACAAAAGGTTTTGGAACATGTGGGTTTTGTTTTTTCTACAGTCTTCAGATACAAAAAAACAAAAACCCAATTTATAGTCATGTCGACGTGTTTAATTTGTTGCTACTAGTGTTTATACATCTGTCATGTTTCTTGGGAAAAGTGGTGAAAACAATCCAAAAACGCATATTTCTATTTCAGGAAGAATAAGTGCTGTTCAAATAATAATACTACTAACAAGCAACCCCTCTGATATGTTGCAGAAGACTGGGCACCAATTAAAATGTGTAGACAAAGCAAAAATCATCTGAGTTTTGATGATTTGTATTGTTTATTATTGTCTGAGTGAAAATATGAAATGCTAATAAGCAAATATTCTAGGGTAAACATAAGCACATTAATAGTAAAGAAATTTGCATGATGATGTTATACAGACATGTTTTGGTATGTTCCAATATGTCAACAATCATACAGTAGTTATGCAAGTTTACAGTAATGTTAAATTGATATTTTGTTATTAGGGATTCCACCTGGGGGAGGCACTGTTCTTGGAGAAGAAGATAAAAGCCTGAACCATTACATGACTGACATAAAAATGTATTGGTCTTTATTGGTCCTTCTGAACAAACCCTTCTTCCCCTCAAATATCAATTTCCATATAAGAGTTAAAATTTTGTATCATTTGATACGTCAGGTCTCAATGCTCAAATATTTTCGAACAAACAAAAAGACATAAGATAACAGACCTGGGACAATCTGCGATTAAATTGTGTATTGGCGATTGGACGGTTGCTAGGCGATTTGCAGGATATCAAGGCAATTTAAAAACATTTTTTTTTTAAAAACGGCACTCTACCATGCATTAAGATTTTTCTGTGGGATATACATGATTAAAGTGCAGGGTGTCACTGTCAGCGCTAAGATGATGGCAGTTCGCTCATGCTTTGAGATTGTTCAATAGAGTAACTGCAAATAAATAGTTTTATTGTTGACAAGGGCTTTCATAAATTCCTATGTTGCAGTGCTGCCACCTGAGCAGGTTAAAATTTGATGACCACATCTTGAAGTGTTGTGCTGACAATTCGTAACCCCCCAGTGATTTAATAATGTATTGGAAATCTAGAGCAATGACAATTCACAATATCAAATTAAGAGGCGATTGCACAGCCCTAATATAACACAAACATGTCTACCAAATTCGTGATCCCTTTTCAAAATTGTTAAAGTTTTGCCTCCTTCCTCATTAATTTAATTAAGTATGGTCACTGTACAGGCCTCTGGTGAATGACCCCCCGGTGGCCCATCTGTGTCTTGCATGTATCTAATTGTATACAAAATATCACATTGATCATGTAGAGTGCTTCAAAACTCATGTATCAAATATGATACATTTGGCATTATAGGGTTAACGACGGAGACAAGGAGTGGACTGTGCATTGGAGCTCTCTACAAAGTTATGAGAAAGACCCTGTACCCATTCTGATTTATTCTTTCATATACTCACACAGCGCTTCTATTCATATTGCTAGATGAGCCAGATGAGCCCAAAATAAACTGGAAGACACACACACACAAACTTGAGTGAAGGGAGTTTTGTGCATCTTCAACATTCAGCTACCAAGTGCTGGATCAACAAGGCAGATTTAGTGAACTTGGCAGTGTAATTATTACACCAATCTCTTCTTGCCTCTCCTAGGTTTCTTAAATTGGTTCTTAGGTGGACCTGAGCAGCAATCCAAGACACAGCCTCCATCGCTGAGATGGAAAGTGGATCAAGAGATCAGAGGGATGGAACACGGTGCCATAGTGGAGAGTGTTTTACATAAGAGAATGAGATAAGCGATGAATCATTGAAATTATTAAAATAAGGTATAGCCATCTAGAAAGCCATTCAGTGCATCACAGGTTAAGACCAGTGTGATGAGAATAAAGTGATATTGAATTCACAAACAAATCCCTTCTTCACTTAGTCATTAACCCTTAAAGACCTGGAACATTTAGGGCAAGTTATACATTTTCTTCTATATTTAATTTTTACTTGGTGACTTCACTACATTTTTCTGTGAAAATTAGGCATTTTGCTATAATTTTCTGCTCGTATACATTTATAAAGGCTCAGCACAAATTCAAAAAAAAAAAGTAAAGTTTGTTTTGTTTTTGTTCAGCAAAATACATCATTAACTGAACCTAAAAACAGTGTCTATAACCACTGTTATTTGTCAGATTATTATGGGTTTTGTGATGTTTCCTGTATAATAAGTGAAGACTTGAGGTACAACTAGGGGAAACACTATAAAATTCCAGGCCAAAAAGGGTTTTAAAATGTGGTTTGGGTAGAAACCATGTCCGCCTATTAAATTTATCAAAAGGATAGACAAGAAACTAAACCATCATCAGACCCTCAAAACCCACAACTAAGTGGAAATCAAATAGACAGGGGGGGGGGGGGGGGGGGGGTAACAAAAACCCAAAAACA
>JAPSES010069894.1:0-10998 GCA_029822895.1 Maxillicosta whitleyi | reverse complement strand
GTTTTTGTTTTTTTGTGTGTGTGTGTGTGTGTGTGTGTGTGTGTGTGTGTGTGTGTGTGTGTGTGTGTGTGTGTGTGCGCAGTTTATCCTGAACAGAGGAGAAGTGAAAGCTGTAGAGATGGACTCGGAGTCCTGTGTGGATCACTCCATCCTGGCTATTTTTGAGGACGCTGCTGTTTCATCTGAGGTCAGAGTCAAAAGTATTTTTAGTAAATCATTTTTGTCCTTAAGAGCAGTATTTGCCAAATATTTTCAGTTGACGATAGATCCAGAAAAAGAAATCCAGAATCTCCTTGAGATCCATAATTACAAAAATACACTGTAAAGCACATTTTTGTTGATTTTTTGTCTTGTCACATGTTAATGTCATTTTTGTCTTACATTGGTTCATCTCATTGAGTTTTATGTTGTTTGTTTTGTCTCTTATGTGGCTTTTCTTAGACTTTGTTTTATTCTTCTTGTATTTTTTTTTACATCACCCATTCACTCATGCAGTGTTATAGGCATGTGGGAGCGTATCTCAGCCAACTTTGGGTGAATGCTGATTTCACCTTGGATGCATCAGCATATTGTAGAACTATATACAACCATCCACTGTTACATTCACTATGGGCTTAAAGTGACTAGTTAACCTGCTGAAATGCATGTCTTTAGACATTGTGAGGGAGAATATGCAAACTCAAAGCCTGGACCTTTTTACTGAGATGTCAGTGCTAACCACTGCACTATGCCACCCCCCCTTTGATGGCTTCTATGTTGTTTTTAGTTATTTTGTGTCTGAGTGTAGGTCGGCCTCAACCTGTTGCTTCTTTAACATATTTTTTGCTTTCATCTCATTAGATCAGGAGTGTCAAACACATTTTAGCCCAGGAACCACATACAGCCCAATATTTTCTCAAGAACACTGGACCAGGAAAATAATAATAATATAATAACTGTGAATAATGTCAACTGCAAAGTTTTCTGTTTGTTTTAGGGTGAAAACATTAAAACTTTGTATTAAATACTTTACATGGACAAACTGTATTTAAAAAAAAAAACAATAGCCTGAAATTTCTTAAGTAAAATAAGTGCAATTTTAACATTATTATGCCTCAGCTTATCCTTTACACATGTTCATTACAAGTTCCAGATCACATTGACAAAGGCGATAAATGTTTTTTTATCATATCAGTCCCTCTAATGTACATTTCTATAGTTTAAATGATCAGAAAGTGCTGTATTAGTATTGTCAGCAGAACTTGACAGAACAAATTAATGCGTCATCTGGTGTAAATATGGACATTTGTTCTCTGTGTCATTGTAGGGAAAGAGCGCAGTGGAGGAAGAGAACGAGAACTTGCTTTCTGCTCTGACTGAGATGTTGGAACATGTGGAGGATGATGATGGGACTCTGTCTCCTTTTGACACTCTGCCAGAGTCCACACTCCTCACCCACCAGGAGTATAAGGACAACTCTGTGGTAAGTACACTCAGATAAAATGACAGTGTTGCAATATCATAATTAATCAAAATCATATTACTGCAAATGCTGTGCAAGTATCCTTTCACTGCAACAATACTCTCCTTTTAAAAACATTGAGCTAAACAGTTTATTTATGCTCTCCTACAGGAAATATCACTTGTTGACAGACTTAGACAACAACTTAAAACTCCCAGTTTACCATTCACACTCAAAGATGATGGAGCAAAAGATAATGAGAGCAACAAAGAGACAGAAGTTTTATCACAACAACAAAACAGGACATTGTTTCAGTCCAAAAATAACAAACCAGAGGCTGACGTTGAAGTCTTCACCACAGCCTCTCTTGTGAACCTGGTGAGGATCATGCACCCTTATTGTTTGAAGCTGCACGTGGAGGAGGAAGGGAAGGACCATGAGAGCACAAGCAGACCAACAGCCTCCTCCTTGAACGACACCATATTCTCCAAGGAAGAAGTGTGGAAGTACGAGAGGCCCGCTGAAGACATCGACGAGGAGATAAATGTCGTGTCTGATGATGATGATGGACCCGTGGAGGAAAAAAAGGCTGGAAATGAAAAGGATGAAGGAAGCACCACACTGAAGAGTGCATTACTAAACGGGAACCCATCCAGAAATCAGCCACTGAGAGAGAAGAAAAGAGTGAGTTTCGGCCCTGTGCAAGTGGCTTCTTTTGATGAATCCATGGACCAGAATGAGAAAAATCGAACAAGTGGAGTAACAGTTTCACCTCCACAGAAACCACTTGGAAACCCAACTGGATCAGTACTTGATGCCCAGACTCCTCCCTCTGAAAACAGAAGTAAATCATCAGATGGTCATCTGCAAAAAAGTGAGACTAAAGCCAAATCACTTAGCCTGCAACAGTACAGACAACTTCGGCAAAAGAGACAACCTCTGGTGGAAAAACAGGGGAACTACACCACCAAATGGCCGTCTGTGTCTGAGCCCCCCAAAGAGCTGACTCCCATCCTGTGTCTGCAGGGACAAAACAAGACGGAACTGTATTATCCAACAGATACCAAATGTGGCACTGCTTCAGAGAAGTCATCCACTTCATCAGCACTTCATCCTATGGAGTCCAAGCCGTCCAGTCGCATGCACCATAAAGGAAAACAACAGAGGTCGAAGGTCAGGTCACCTACGGAATATCAGAAAAGTCAGATAAAGACTCAGACGCTCCTGAGTAGTGATCCCCCAAATCCTGTCCTCCTGCCTTTGCCAGCCATTCAACCACCTAAAGACATAGGTGGACCACAACCGTCCACTGCCCAGGTCTCCTTAGAGACAGAAGTGGAGGAAGCAAACAGCCATAAGAGCATCGGACTCTTACAGACCCCAGCAGCAAAGCCAAAGCTCACAGTTTTGTTACTAAACCTTGATTGTAACCTTGTCAACACTGACTTGCCTCAGGACTCTTCAGACAGAACCTCCAGATCTCCAGCACTGTGCTCCACCATGACACACAAAGCACCTTCAGAAGTCATCGTCCCAAGTCCTCATAAGTACAGTCCAAGTTCAGCACAACAAAGCAAGCTGGTACCAAGTATCCCAGAGTCACCAAGTCCAACTAGGGTCCCACAATGTCTTCTGTCCTATCAGCCACCAACTCCTGTATCTACACCTGTAAAGGAGACATTACCAGAGGTTGTCTCCAGGATTTGTCCACCAGAGGCACCACCACCATCTCTCCAGCTTGGTTGTAAAGTGCAAAGTAAGTACTCAGGTGATCTATTTAGATAAATTTGCCTGTATTACAATAGCCTATTTTCCACCACAGGAACATTAACCATATATTTGAGATTTTGAAAACCCTTGGTGCATTTTGACTGAAATTACCAGGAAAAAAACCTTTACTTTGACCTGCATTTTCTCTGAAAAAAGAACCTAGTTTCAGGCCTTGTCAGATTTCATGGAACTCTTGAGGGTTGGGCTGTGTGCTGCTGAATGCTGGAACACACTTATGTTCACCCATTATTTTTAAAGCATGTCTTTTTTCCATTTTTACAAACTTTACTTTGTGTTTTGATAATTTGGAAAATGGAGCAAAATTAGACAAGCCACAATAAGTGGATGGAATAAGAAGGTCTCTTTGTTGATTACACTCCTTTGAGTGTCATGAAGTGGGTCTTTTGGGCATATTCAACTCGCTCATATTCAATACACAAGTGTATTGTAATAATCTGTCTGTCCATCTGAATATGCTAAAGTGTCTGGACATCATTGAACCTGTTTGTCACATATGTTATAAGTTATCTTGAAATGACCAAACAATTTAAATACATTTTCCAGAACTTTGATGTACATTGGAAGAGCAAACCACACACATTACCAGGAATTCTTTTACCGACGTAAATAAATTCTTGGAAATACTGGTGTAAAAAGGGCTTATTTGTTCAATTAAGGTACTTGGTGATATAGTATTATATGGATATATTATGATGTGGTGGCAGTTGATTCATTGTTTTGTTTTATTATTTTTGTTACCATTATAAATGATCTTTTAGGTAATTTTTTTGTCCAGTCTTTAATAAAACATAAATGTATCTGAATCTAATCCACTTTATAGAAACCAAATGTGTCTCATCATTCAGGGTTAGAATATTAAGTTGTGCTTTTTGGTCTGTCATCCTGTCCTGCAGTCCAATAATGAATAAGAGGTAACTGAGATGAATGAATCCTTTCATGCCTGCCATTTGTTCTCCTTCAGGAATTGAAGCCGCTGATCTGACGAGCCTGTTGGAACAGTTTGAGGAAACACAAGGTGATTCAGATAACATGTTCACTTTGTACTGTTAATGTAACCCAAGGCGCTCATGGAAGGAGACGGTGCACTGGAGAGTCATTTTTCTAGGCTTCTAGCTTGTAGCAATTATTCAAAGGCAGGAGTGAATGTGAACACTGGTTGTTTGCGCTATAGTCACTACAGTGAATATTGGACCTATTTTGATATTAAAATATAATTTGTCAGAAACCAACCAGGAGAGAATTGATTTGAAGGTCTATAACTGTTACTAAAACTGGCAACACAAATGTAGTCCAAAGGAGCTAGTATCATTTTATTCATCAACTTTGATCCATTCCCACCTTCTCAGCCCTTCTCAACCTGTCACTTAGGAGATCAGAAGCGTGTGGTTTTGTAAGATTGGTAAAGTGTACAGTCTATGATCTTTGTAGCATCTTTGACCTAACTTTGTTTTCCTTCATCTCCAGCTAAAGAGGAGGGTGAGTGTGAGAAAGAACTGCAGACTAAACCTGAACAGACGGCTGACCCGCTCACGGCTGCTCTGCCTCCAAACACACTGAAAGTCACAGATGTCGACAGATCTCAGCGTGTTGTGAGTTCCAGATTACTTCAGACACCCTCTCCAAGAGCACTTCTAAGCACTTCAGAATCTGCAGCAACTCCAAAAACTCTCAGCAGTCAACCAAATTTCCAAACAGCAGATGAAATTCCAGAGCCGCTCGGCACTGAAATCATCCTCACCACCAGGCGGAAAGTCCCTCTATCCAAGTCCATTCAGATAATTGACCCTCGCCCTCTGCCGTCCAAAAAGACCCATCCTAGTCCCCTGGAGTCCTCTGCTACCTATACGCCTGCTCACATATTTGCATCTATATCCTTTGATCACAATTACTGCAGTTCACCGACAGCTGCGACTGAACACAGCAGAACCTGGAAACTCAAGGATATCTCTGAAACCTCTGATGAAATGCAGGTGAATACATGTGACTCAAGTATCGCTGGTGCTGGTGCTGTGTGCAAAGAGCAGACCCCGCCTGGCGACGTTCACACCCCCTTCAGAACTGAGAAGGAGTCTGTGAAACTGGACCACAGGACCACCTCAGACACGGACCAGTCCTCAGAGCTGCTGTTCTCAAACCGGGCTGTCACAGGGGGGAACTGCAGTTCATCAGAGGCCGGGATGGAGTCAAGCATCCCCCCAACACCTCCCCCCAGCCCTCCATGCAGAGGCAGAGGGAGGGACAGAAGGAGATACCGCAGAAGATCCCCGCGTTCCGACTCCAGCTCCAGCTCCCACTCCTCCGCCTCATCATCCTCCTCCTCCAGGAATACATCTCGCTCTCCAAAAAGACAAAAGTATGCATCGTTTTATATGTTGATTTTATGCTGGATAGTACAACCAATATTGTATTGTGATATTATTATCATGATGGTAGTCTCACCTTATTGTACAGTAAGAACATGGAATGTGAAATCACTTCATGATCATTGTGCTTTGAATGAAGGTTTTCACTCATCCAATCCAACTTTGTTTATAAAGCACTTTAAAAGAATCACAGTGGATCAAAGTGCTGAACAGGAAAATAAATAATTTTAAAGAAGAGTAAAGTAAAAGAATATATAAAAGCAATGAAATCTGTACAATTATGAACAACAGGTTTTGTTGGCTCCACAAAATTATTTGAACTAATTATTGTATTAAATGCTGTATTACCATGATTACAGTGTTACAGAATGCACAGTGAGTTGGCCACTATAGCACAATGAGCCCATGTTGATCACCCTGAAGGTGTTTATTTGCTACAATGAGCTCACTGTACAACATCCTGCCGACTACATTGCATCTTATCAAAGAAATCAACTGAACTCCAAACCTCTACTGAGGCAGATGGCTACTCTCAATAACATGTTCTGCTCAACATGATTATGTTAATTCACACATTTTGTTCTAGAAGACAACGATCAAATTAACCAAAGTTAAAAACCTGAAATAACTCTGCATTCAGAATCTTGAGATGGTAATGTTTGTAGAAAATTGTGATCGTGGGCTTCAACCTTTCAAGGCCAGATTTTTCTTTATCTCAAACTCAACAGTATATTATACATGTATGTGGTCAGTTTGAAAGTGTGTTTTAGCCATGATCTGGTGTTCTTAAATGTGCCATGCTGATAAAATCATTTTTGGATTTTTAATTTTCCTTGACATTTGATGGCCAAATTGAATAATATAAGTCAGAACTTTTTTGTTTGAAATTGCAGACCTTAGACGTCAGACAGATGAACACTTGTAAAACATAGTCTCTTGGTTGGAAATGATACTAAAGTGATTTAATTGATTTAAAAATTATTCCCTTCAACATTTTTATAGGTTGATGTAAAACCGTAGAATACTGACCACTGACTAATCAGAAATGATTCCGTAAAACCGTGTAACAGATTACAATAGTACATAGGTAATAGATTTACCACCAGTATTATCTAGTTCACTACCAATTGTTCCAACTACCACTTCACCTGCCATCACTCAGCACTGTCATTGGCTTTCCTCATATATTTTTCTGTGTGTAATTTCTATTCTCAATTTGTCCTCCTTCCAGGCTCCATCACAAGTATTCAGAGAGCAGCTCTTGCTCCTCCTCCCCGTCTCGCTCTGTTTCCCGCTCCCCCCCTCCTCTACGACACCAGATGTCTTACTCCAGACCGAGATTTAGCAGGTCAAGATCCAGATCGTGGTCCAGGTCTCGGTCCCGATCCCCGTGCCCACGTAATTACCAGAGGAGATGGAGAGACGTTAGCAGGTCGGTGAATGAAGGAATTTTGTGTCCGGTGTAAAACAAAATATCTCTTGTCATAAAAGTTTAACACTTTTTATTTGCGGATCAGGAGGGAGTCCAGGAAGCTCAGGAGGGAGCATGAAATTAGGATTCAGAAACTCCGAGCCATAGTGAGTATGAGGTTACAACGCAATGTGTAACGTGTTTCAGGGTTTGAGTGGAGTTCTGAGCTGTGAGTAATTCTACAATTCTCTCAAAACAGGATGAGCGTAGGGTGGTGTATGTTGGCCGCATCCGGAGGTCTATGACCCACGATGAACTAAGAGAGCGCTTCTCTCAGTTTGGAGATGTAGAGTGTGTGTCTCTTCACTTCAGAGATCGAGGGTAAGCATTGAACATTAAACTGTTTTTACATTATTTTACTGCTTTTACTCTGAGGGTGTGAACGACTGTTGTTCTTCTGGCCCTTGGATTCCACAGTGACCACTATGGCTTTGTCACATTCTACAACATGGAAGATGCTTTTGCAGCCATTGATAATGGCGGAAAACTCCGGAGGCCTGACGAGCTGCCGTTCGACATCTGCTTTGGTGGAAGAAGACAGTTCTGCAATTCAGACTATGCAGATTTAGGTGGGACTCTACGTGCAACTTCAACATACTTCATACACCTGTTGTATTTTAAATGTGCATCATTTATTGAATCACATTGACATTGAATCTGAATGTGTTTGTCTTCTTTAGATGCAAATCGGGATGCATACTCATCTCCTGTGAGGGTTCCGTTTGAGGGAGACGACTTTGATTCTTTACTCAAACAAGCTCAGAGAGGCATTAGGAGGTAGCAGAAGAGTTCAGAGCACCACAGCGATCACAGCCGAAGTTTATTAATTAACCTCAGAGCTTTTTGCTCACATTTATGTAGCAAATGTTTGACTTTTTTTTATGTTTTGCTATATGCATGGTGTTTTTGTTGTTTACAACTATATATAAAAATATGTAGCACTGATGATTGGTAAAATGTAATTTCTCTCTAAAGGTTTTTGCATTCCACAGCACTAAAGATTTTGTACAATTGTATGCAACAATTAAAATTAATTTCCTGATGAATGATATACATGAGTGTACAGGGGATTTTTTTTATTCACGGGAGACATTTGGGCTCTTCAGTGCACAGGGTTCCCACAGGGTCTTAAATCTTAAGTCCTGAATTTACAAATCAGCATTTAATACATTTCAAAAAGTATTAAAAGGTACAGTATTACATTTTATATGGTAGGTGTTAAGTTATGTTGCCATTAACTTGTTCGCTGTGTTGTGTTTAAGTTTTCATACTTGTAGGAAGTTAACTCCACTATTAAAAAGGAAGCCAGACATCCTGGTATCTTTATGGATTTTCAACTGATGAAAAATGACTATCAGTGGTATATAAAACATGCTCTTCTTTTGCCTGAACTTCTTCCACTTCTACACACAACACAAATGCCACCTTGTGATCTAAAAGTACAGTATCTCATAAATGAAATATTGTGTTTGAGTTTAACATCTTTATTTTTAAATGTGTTTTTAAGTATTTTAACTAATCACATTTAAGTTATGAATTAGTACTGAACTGGGGATATAACACTACTTCCTTCCATTTATTAATATTTATAGTGTTGTCACAATACACCAAAATGAGTACCCATGATGCTCTACCAGCCCAAATATCACGGGTAATACCACAGCCTGTTTTTTCATGTTTTTATGAATTACAATGTATTTATACGAGTTAGAATTACTTCCAATAGTGTTTAGTGCACAATAAACATAAATGCATTACATTGTAATGCCCTCAATTATGAAAGGAGGCTAATAATCATTGGAAATGTCTGTTGGTGGTGAACGGTGCATTTCTCTATGATAACTCTTTAAACACAGTGCTCCTGTATGGACCAGTAATCCTGGGTGGTTAGAAATGTGTGTGGAAATTTGTTAAAAAAAAATTTCCGTCTGTTTGTTGACATCAGAACAGAAGCATCAGCAGGTATCATGTTCAGCGGTAATTTAGTAATCCACAGTAGTACTGTTGTGTAGAGTTTCTAGTGTAGTAGGAACCGGGAAGTTTTAGTTCCATGGGTGCTGTGTAATACAATGTTTAAATCCCACCCCTGTGTTGTTAACACCTCCCTGTAATTTACTCACTCATTCTGACATACTTTGCTAAGGCTGTGAATAGCAAAGTGGAAACATGCAACTATGTTACTACTAATCAGCATGCTTGCAGCAGCAGCAGGGCATTAGAGTTCATTACTTGTTGTGAATGTACAGGCTGTATCCTACACCATTTAACCTAATTCATTACTTATGGGAAACATTTTGATGAGCAATAGATGATCAACCTACCTCCCAGCAACATAACACAAGGTAGAAATGGGTTTAACTGAAGCTGGAGCCAGGTCAAACCCACCAATAGAAACTCCTCTCTCATCCATTGGTGTAGGCCAGTGCATGAAGTGCAGTTAAATTCACAAGCAAAACTTTTGAAGTTTCAAACCACGAGGAGTGACTTTCAAGCAAAACTGTTGAAGTCTCAAGCAAAAGTTTTTAACTCACAAGCAGAGAGGACTGATCTATAAGCAAAATGATCTCTTTTTTGCCACTAATATTTTTTTGATTTCAGGCGTTTTTTTGTTTTTTTGTTTGCAAATCTATTCTTTTTAATTGTACATTTATTGTTTTTGACTAATGGATAAAGAAACAAATTTCACTCCATACGTGCGAGGCACAATAATGCATTGTGGTTTATTGTGACATGGATCCAGCTGATGTCATCATGTCTGTGTGGGGTAATGGCAGCATATCAACTGTGCCAAGTTTTTCAAGTAAATTGAAATAAAATTGATGTTTTTATAGACGTATGTGAAATTTCGAGTATTATAAGTAAATAGAAAAAAAAAGATTTAAAAAGTGTATTTATTTTTTACTTTGACCTATTTTTCCCAAAATGTAATCAGATCTATTCTGGGTCACTGGCAATCTATATACCCAACTTGGTTTGAATTCAACCAATAGTTTTAATATTAGAGTGTTAACAAAACAAACAAACAAACAAACCAAAAACAATACTCCTTACCTCTTCTTTGGGGTGATTATCCATATTATTACCAATTTTCTTGTCAGTGGTCATGTGTTATATCTGATCTGTGGATGAGTTCCCTTGTGTTTCAGAATAAAGGGACACTGTGCCTTTAAGACGTCCACCCGGTAGTGGAGTTACGTACGTACAGTCAACATGCGTCTGACTGAGGAGGTGAACTTAAGTCAGTCATCTCAAAACAAACGCCTCCACTTACTGTCTGTAAATATTTACGACGTTGGATTTTAGCTCATGTTAGCGTAATGTTGTGCAATGTCCTCAGCTCTTAAATGCGACTGATGTGCGCAGGCGCGAGAGTATAATAAAAGTCAATCAAATTAAAGGCTGGCGTGCAAAGCCATGAGTAGCGCCGTTTAGTCCAGGATCTGCCACAGTTTGAGAAGACAAAGACACGACTAACCCGACACTCAACTCAACACACCATGTCGAAACGTGGAGATGCCAAGGGAGGAGCCCAGAGGCAGTTCATCAGCGGGGTGGTGGAAGGTGAGCGGACCACCGGAGCCCGGAGGTGGCCCCGGTGTGTGCACAGCACGGAGGGGAAACCAGGATGCATTTGCAGGACTGGGCAAAAAGTCTTACTCAAACACACCAGCAGATTGTGTTCGATTAAGGTTATAATGACCATACATGTAAACAGAATGAAAAACAAACAAAAAATCAAAAACTGGGGGAAAAAATAACGTAAAATAATGCGCATGTAGTCAACTGCACAGAGAATAAATACATGCACCCAGGTGTAAAGATCATAAGAATGAGAAGCATATTTATTGTTGTGTAAAAAAAAAAAGAGGAAAATGAAATGCTGTATAGCAATTTCAATATAAGGAAGTGGAGTGGAAAAAGTTAAAATAATA
>JAPSES010069883.1:0-10998 GCA_029822895.1 Maxillicosta whitleyi | reverse complement strand
AGCGAACATTTCCTGAAAATTTCATTAGGTTTGGTCAATAATTAACTCAGATACTGAGAAACAAAATTTTTGGCCCCATTGACTCCAATGTTAACAAAAAATTCAAAGTGTTCCAGAATCCAGGATTTCTTCCGGATCACCCCCAAAAGTTAATGGGTTCTTCCCAGACCCACACTCTACCCCTCCACCAAATTTGATGGAAATTGGGTCAGTAGTTTCTGCGTAATCCTGCTAACAAACAAACAAACCAGCAGATGTGGGTGAAAACATAACCTCATTGGTGGAGGTAACAAACATGTGGACATGTGACCATTTGTACGGATGACCCAGAGTTCAGGGGAGTAAATCAGTGGGGTTAGCTGTGGGGTGTCAGGCACAGCTGGTGCTCAGGGAGGGAGGGGCTGGGGATAGAGAGAGTAAAGGGAGGGGGTAACCAGTGTCAGTCTAACAAGCCTGGTGATGGATGTCTGACCACTAAGCTCCTCTCTACAAAGCAGCCACTAAAGCTGCCGAAGACACTAATGGGCCAGTGACTAAAACCTGGGCTGGAGTCAGTGGAGCAGGATGGGGGGGTTCACGCAGGGACACAACCGTGGCAGAAATTAAAGCATTATAGAAATATGACACTGCTTTCAGATAAGCATCGGAAAGATTTTTTTAAGCTGAAGTTGGATGCCCTTAACAGATAATAAATCCTAGAACAGTATCAGTGATGAAAGGCCTTTAAAACATGTGAAAGACAAAAGGAAAAGAGGATTCCTTTAAACACCATGCATTAAAACATGCGATATTCAGGTGATTATATTAATTTTAACCCTTGCATGCATACTGGTCACTACAGTGGAGATCTATTCTACAGCTGTTTTTGTATATATTCATGGGTTTTGTTGTTTTAGTTGCATATAAGCTAACACAGTGGACACTATGCACCATCCTATACACTATAATTCATACCATTACTCTGACTTTATGTCCTTGATAAACCTGATCTGTAGTAGCATGTGTCAATGTTAGTAGATTGTTTGTTTTTTTTTTTTGTCTTCTTTTATTGTCATAGTTTACCACCACAGAAAGGGTGATAACTTGTTGTTGTTAGTAGATTGTAATTAACAGTTTTCTTAATCAAAAGGGGTTTCTTTTTTCATATTATGTCCATGACGTGAGTATCAAAATATGCAAAAATGTGAGAAAACATCAGATTAACTACTTTAAAAATGTTTTCATTTCACACAGTTCATCACTTTCTGATGATGGGTTTTAAATACATGTTTCTCGGCTTAAAAAATGAAACATGGACATTTTTGTGACTCCATGAAAAATGTCATTTAAAAAAATCCCATTGTTGTTTTCATATCAACAGAGGAATAAGCACAAAAATCACAACTAGGCTTCTTATAATAATTCATGCATGAAAGGGTAAATTTAATGCATTTATAGACATTTTTAAACTTGAGCTTAACTTATTCAGTAGATCATCATAAAATGTGTGTTTTTTTCATTGTCGCTTTTTATGCAGCCAATTTGGATATCATATTATTTAAGATGAAATTATTAATTTGTCAGATGCTTATTCATTTGTGCTTTGAAATTAGAATTCTACTAGTTAAAAATGTCTAAATGTGATTAAAAAACATTTACGGCTTCATCCATCAGGCTGTCTGGACACTGACCTCTGTCCACTCCCTCCCCTCTCTGCCCCCTGCCCCTGGACTTTGACCCACACCCATATTATTTACACAAAGACTCTATCGCAACAGTTTATTTACTTATTTATTTATTTATTTTTCACATAAGACACAGTAGACTTACATCCTATGATTTTTCTCACATCATCTGTTGACTTCTGCTGCTATAAATAGATTGAAATGTACATTTTATATCCTGTTATAATTTACTCTTACTACTATTTATTTATTTATTTATTCTATTTTTTTAACCCTTTTTTTTAAATGCATGATGTTAAACAACGCGAGAGAGAAACAGTATCTCAGTTCTTTGTGTGTTATGCATCAATTAAAGTGAAGAATTAAATAATCTTTGAATGTTTTAAAATGTTATAAAACATGCTGATGTTATAAAATGTTATAAAGTGACATAACAAACATGATGGGAATATTATAAAATATAACAGCAATGTTATAAAGCATGTGGTGATGCTATAAGATATTAAAAAAATTATAATTATTATATTATTATTATATTATTTAAAAAAAAAATATGACCATGCTTGTAAACATGACTGGAAAAAATCAAGATGAAAATGGACTAAATTAACATGTTTAATGTCAAGTTTGAGCCAATGAATGAGAATTAAATAAATAAATAAAAAACAGGAATATATAGCTTTTTCTGGTTACCTTTATGCTACGTACGTGGTTTGTTTCTTTTCTTTTTTTTTTTTTTGTCCCAAAAAAAAACACTTTTTAAATGACTTTTAAAGAATAAATATACAGAGAAGCACAAAAACACATTGATCCATACGATATCACGAGAACAGCTTTACAAAAAAGAATAAAAGAGACACAGGAAAAAACAAAACAGAAACTATAACAAACCAGAACACCACGGCACAGCAGACAAAACAAAAAAATGAAAGTAAAAGTAAAAGGATGACAACAGAAACCCAATGAGAAAAATAGTTTCCTTTGGTTTCATGTATTTTAATGGATAATGATGAGGTTTTGTGTTGTTCATTATCTTGTCAAACTGATATGAGGTTATTGTCACTGTGTACATTATATATTGAACATAGAGTCACTGAAATGTGGCTGATAAATGACACATTTCCAGACATCAGAAATAGTAAAACACAGTCCTATAAGTCCTAGAACTCTCATAAAAAATTATTATCATTAACTATCATATTAATATATAAATTGGACTTATTTCAAATAAGAATGAAGAGGAAAAAAAACCTCCAATGTGTTTATTTCCTGGTGTTATGAATGAATTCAGATTAAGACATATATTTATCATGATTTATTGTTTTACTGTTTTCAGTGTAAATGTAAGTACTGTACATTGTTTGAACAGATATTATTAGTTTGCGTTGTTTAATTTAAGCTGTGCTGATGTGGACTCAGAGTTATGCATATATGCGTTTACAAAAACAAAATTACATATACCACTTTTTAATCTCTTGTGTTTGTCTTTTACTTCTTCTTACTGATTTATTCTGTGGTTATTATGTTTTGGTTTTTGTTTTTTTAAATAGTTTTTTAGCTTAGAATCCTCTTTTTTGGTTTGAAATGCACAATTTGTTGCATTTTTATGTTTTTTTTTAACTGGACAAGTAAAGAAACAAACATGAATAAACCCAGGTATGTATGTATGTATGTATTTGTTTATTTATTTACTTATTATTTGGTACGGACAACCCACATTAATGACCATCTCTAATGCTCAATATCAGATGTACATACGCCAGATTGTAACAAAAATGTTAATTTCCATCTTCAGTCCTTGAGCCGTAAACAGAAAACATCACAATAAGAATAAACAGCACATTAGAAGTACACATTAAAAAACACCAGGCATTTGAAGGTTAGAGGTTAAATATGATCACATGACTGGTTTATATTTTATTGTAGGTGGTGACTGTTCCAGTGTTTAGTTCCTTTTTTGGTTTATTTGTGTGTCCCATTAAACCTGCTTTAACTTCACCTTTAAACCCTGTGTTTTATTGAGTACCTTATTCATGTATTTAATGTGTTTTACTTATATCATAATAGACTATGTCAGCATCCTCCAGCACACTTTGGATGGACAGTGCTGTTGAACGTAGGCGTGTTAATCCAGCTCATGTTTTCCTGTCGTCTGTCTGCTCTCACGGCTGATTACACTGTGTGAGTCCTGAGCGGACGGGGCTGTCTGCTCTGAGTCCACAGCTTTGCTCATTAGTAGTGGAGCATGGGCAGTGTATGGCATGTCAGCCCCTGAACGCAGCGTGGAGCCTCTGCATCAGACGGCAGCATGTCAAGACTTTAGACCTTTCAGCATCTTTTTTTTTTGACATTTTACATTGAGGACCCTTTAACCCTTTAGTACAGCTTTAACATGGAGCTGCGGAAAGTTCACCTGAATCTAAAGACGCTGCTGCTGACGATGATGATGTTCAAATGGGGTGAGGAGAATTCTAATGTTCGATTTTCAGCTGAATATCTCTTAATAATTCACTGGTGACCCGTTTTAGGGTTAGGTTTACTTATGTTTGAGCAAAGTTAGAGTTAGTTTTGGACAAGAAACATTGTTCAAAAAGTTACATAAAATATATGTATATTTTTGTACCTTTTTTCAGGAAAATATTGTGACAATATGATTTATTCTTGATAGATAAAGTGTAACTTGGGCTAAGTATGGAATCATTGCACCTGGCCAAAAGTGATACTGATGTGTATGAGTAAGAAAAATGTGTCTAAAAACAAAATTATTCAAAATGTATGGGCAACAGTGTAGAAACTAAAGGATGTTCCCTTTCAATAGATGAAGTCTAATACATGCATTTGGGGCTCTAATCCAAAACATAACATCCATAATTCTTAATTTAGTATTAGGAATCAATGAAAATACAATTGTCCTGCTATTAATTTCTGTATTATCATAGTTGTTGCCTACTCCGTTGAAGAAAAACGTCAAGTCATGAGTTAATTTCACTTGTTTGAAACCAGTGTTTAATCCCTTTTCAGGTTACATACTTGGAAAGAGTTCTTACAAAAGCCAGAAATAACTGCAGACTTTGATAACCAGACTACATTTGTCACTTAAGCCTTAATGATTTACTCAACATGTACATTTTTAACTTTATTCTCATGAAAATCAGTACAAGTGAAGTCTAAAACCGGTACTTACTCTAACGCCTGAACTGAAACAGGTCTCAGGAATGCCTCAGCACTCTCACAGATGCTCCATGAATGGTGCACAAGTGTTTTTGGGAGGTGCTTATTGGGCTGTTCAGCGCTTTCCCACTACATTAAGAGCCACAGTTAGACAGAAACACGTTTAGGGGCAGATGGGGGAGTCCGTTGTTACTTTTAACAGTGACCGTATAGGATTTTTAACAATAATCGCAAACCACTAGGATGGATCGGATACTTTTCTGGGTGTTTTTGGACAAACGTCTTCACTGGTTTTCTGCAGCTGGTGTGTGATTGGATGATAACGTCTTACAGATGGTGTGACTTTGAAGACGCTGGGAGATATTTATTGATGATTGTTACTGGGTCCATTCTGTCAGATTTGCCACATGACTGGTTCAGAATTAGAGGCGGTCCTCAGTCATGCATACACAAGCAGAACAAACAGGGATGAGTTCAGGGAGGAGACACTGACGCTCACCCATGTCTGCATGGGTATGAATGGAATCACAGTATTATGGCAAGTAACGACCAGAATGTCTAAAACTCTGAACTCTGTGAACTCTGATTCACCGTCAAAAACATACAACTCTTTTACATTTAACTACTGTTGCATAGATTCTGTGTCAGTTTTAGCTCTTTGGTTGCATGTGTTAGTATGTAAAGCACCATTCAAACAAAAAAATACAAAACTATATAACCCCATTTTACCTGGTAACATACCATTAACAACCACACATAAAAATGTTGTATGGAATAGAATAGAACAGAACAGAACAGAACAGAACAGAACAGAATAGAATAGAATACGAACAGAACAGGAGAGAATAGAATAGAATAGAAACAGAATAGAATAGAACTGAACTGAATAAAATAGAATACAATACAATACAATACAATACAATACAATACAATAGGAACCGAACAGGATAGAATAGAAACAGAATAGAATAGAGTAGAATATAACTGAACTGAATAGAATAGAATAGAATAGAATAGAATAGAATAGAACTGAACTGAATAGAATAGAATTTAACTGAATAGAATAGAACAGAACAGAATAGAATAGAATTGTAACTATAACAAGTACAACAAAATTAAAACAACAAAATCAACAGTGAAAATATAAATACATATTAATAGCAGCTTAAACAAACAGCTGAAATAAACAGGTCAAAAACAAACAGAACCCATTAACATATGTTCTGTCCTTGCACTATCCCAAACATATTGCAACATATTGCACATCAGATGTTTTATGTGCTTTGAGTGTGATGACAGCTGTTGAAAAAACTAAATATTGTCCAACATTCATGAGATTTATTCCTTATGTAGTGAAATTTGATTCAGTCTAAGCAACTGGATGAAATTCTAAAAAAAAGTCAGTGCTCCGAGTCAGTCCTGTTTAAGGGTGCGTTGTTTGACCTGTGAATGTAGTTCTGCTTAATCAGACTTCTACACTTCTCTGTTTGCACTGTACAGATACTGTCCACTATCTAATATCATTCTGGAATAGGAGTAAAAGTTATTATTTTGGTTATTTAATGAATCACAGTCATTTTGAGTAAGACTTAAAGCAGGAGGTGACAACAGAAGCTTATAAAACACTGGTAGTTCTCTAGTAGAACACTATCATACCATGGTATTAAAATGACTAAATCAATACAACAGTAAACACCTTATGAAAGATCCTTCAAAATAAAAGCGGTGCAGTTGTATTGGTTCCATCTATTACAGTGATATATATTTGCATGGGCTTTTAACCCATAAGGACCCAAACTTCCACCATCAACCAAAACCATCTACTGATCTAAACAGTCTGTCCACTAATGCTATCAACATGTGTAAACAATTAGTGTAAAATGCAGTTATTTATCTTTTCATGGTCATCAAGATATGACCCATTTGGATGTTCAGAGGCTCTGTTACCATGGAAACATCGTCATCTTCTACAACATCGATTCACCAGTAAAAACCCATGGAGTTGGATCGATGACGGTGGATGGACACACTGGGTTTATGTTCAGTTAATGATAGATTTTACTGGAAAAGTTACTTTTTCTTCAGTTTCCTCTGTTTCTGATATAATAGCCGTCAACTTTAATCTGAGCTTTGATGAACATCTACATGATCAGTGAATAAAGTATTGGACAATAGATAATTTTCACTGAAATAATGCAAAATGCAGAGGATAATATTATAATAAAATGCGCTAAATAATTTTTGGGATCTTTCACAAAAGTCACACTGGGTCTTTAGGGGTTAATTTGCAAATGACCTCATGTGGGCCAGTCAGGGTCAGCTATTGGGCCGTACAATGCCCAGGTCTGCTGTATAAATGTCTACAGCTGCTTCAATGTCCTTCTTCTTCAATCTCTCTCTGATTTATTTATAAGTCACCACTTTAATGCTGTTTTACACTTGACACACAGCAGAGTTTCCTACGACACACTGACCCATCTATCATGGTAATCCAGAGAATGAACACACACACACACACACACACACACACATAAACACAAGGTTGATCCTGACTACCCAGACGTCCTGTAGATGTGACGTGAGGAAAAGCAGATCAGACGCTGACAGCCCAGAGGACAGATGTCTCATTCACCTGACACAAGTCCATTTAATAAAGTCACAGTCAGGTCGTTCTCCAGGCTCGTGCAGATAACCTCAGCGCCCTGAGTGTCATTACTGCACCATTACTCGCTGTCTGCTTTATCTAATTATAACAAAAGCCAGTGTAGCAAAAGGAAATATTCCTCCAGTCTAATACATGTTTCAGCTCAGCTTCAGTAAGACCAAACAGGTGAAGATCTATGGACTGTAGGGGATAAGGATATATAGAATCAGGGTGCAATAATAAGTTCTGTAAAATACATCCAGCTATTAACCCATAAAGACACAAAAACCCAAGCATCTACTGATATAAAATGTTTAATATCTGCTGATGCATTGAGTCTATCAATACATGTAAATAATTAAAATATAATACAGTTCTTCATCTTTTCATGCTTGTCACATATGACCCATTTGGACATTCAGAGGCTCTGTAGTGAACGTGGAAACACTGTCGTCATCTTCTGTAACCTTGTTTCACCAGTAAAACCCATGGAATTTAACAAATTAAAGTTTTTATGTACAGTTAAACATATATTTTGTGGAAAAAGACTGGTTTTCCAATATTTTTTCCAATTTGAATCATTCTCGCTTTTATGAACATTTACATTATCACCAAATTAAATATAGGAAAATATCTGATTTTCACTGATAACATTATAATAGATGGTAGTACATGACTTGAAAAAAAAATGTAATTTGGAAGTTGCGACAGAAATAGTTGTGGGACTTTAAGGGTTAAATCTGGAGTGATAACAAATAAATGAAATGTATGATGAGCTGGATGTAGCAAAGCTCTTCATTATCTTGCATTTCACCACTGTTTACTTGCACATCCACAGTATAATTCCAAGCTTAAAATCTAAAGGGTTGACATTTTAATCATCCTAGAAAAAGGACTTTAGTTAAATGTTGGCACAACTACAACCACTGAACAAGAAAAATAAGCTGATTATCCAAAAGCACATCAAGTTTCAATAAAAATGTCACTTTTCCACCACTGGTATCATGTGACTTGGTCTCCGCTTTACAGAGCTTGGCTTGGGTTTGACACCAGGACATTATATTTCCACTGCAGGTGTTGTCCTTCCTTAAAATGGCTACTTTCCAAAGTAAATTGCTATTGTAAATTGTAAATAAAGATTGTTTCAGGTAAGAAGACTGCTATTTAGACTTATGCAGACAGAGCTGTCCATGCAGATTTGCTTTAGCTTGGTGTCCTGGTGACGCCAATATGTACCAATGCAGCAGTGATTTTGGATCAGCCAGTCTGTGGGGTTTACTACAGCTTTAACTTGTGAAGGTGATGCTAGAAATAATATCTTAGAGTTGCTAGTGGCTCCTTGTCATGTAATGAAAATGCAAAGATGCAATGAAAGATGTGAACTGAACTGATACTGTGAATAGAAAAACACAATAAGTGGTAGACAGACGGACGGATGGACAGACGGACAGATAGATAGATAGATGGATGGATGGATGGATGGATACATAGATAGATAGATAGATAGATAGATAGATAGATAGATAGATAGATGGATGGATGGATGGATGGATGGATGGATGGATAGATAGATAGATAGATAGATAGATAGATAGATAGATAGATAGATAGATAGATAGATAGATAGATATGATTTCACACCCACCATAATAATAATAATAATAACAATAATAATAATAATAATGTTAAAAGTATTTAAAACCATTTATGCAGAAAATAAGTGTCGTGATTATGATACATATTTTGTTCTTCAATATAATACCAAAAACCCTATCTATGGCCAAAAGTAAACACCTAAAATTCAGCTATAAACAAAGTACATCCCAACTGCATGACACTCAGGATATCTTGTTTATTTATTTACTGATCATCTCTTACTGTGATGAACAAAGACAGACTGTACAACACTCTCCCCGTCACTCACATCTCCACTCTCAGTGATATCATCCTCTAATCTGGACTAATCTGGACCAGTCTTTTGCCTCTGACCTCCTGCTGACACAGATTAGAAGGTAATTAGCACATATGTTTTTTATTGAGTGCTATTTCAGTAGTGTGACAAACATAACGTAAAACAGGAATTATTTTTGAATAGTTTTGCATCACAACGTTGCCCTTTTTCACCTATATCTTCTGTTCAATACATAGTATATTTATATATTTAGTAGAGAAAGAAAATAAAAAGGACATAATGTGTGTTCATCAACTAAACAGACTTAAGACACGAAACTAGAGTCACTTAATAAACCTATAAAACACAAAGGAAATTCATCTTCAGATTGTTATCTAGTTCATCAACCATCTCTGAAATAATGATGGACAGTGGGACGGCTCCCCAAAAGTCAAATTAAAACATTTCTCCCCTTCTCCCCTTAGTGGCTGTGTGTGGTATAGGTCAAAATTCAGGTCACCCCTCGAAATTAGTCAATAGTCATTTAATAATAATGATGTTTTACATTTCTAAAGCACTCAAAGCGCTTTACATTATTGATCCATTATTCATTCGCTCTCACACCCCCCCTCTGGTGGTGTTAAACTACATTTGTAGCCACAGCAGCCAAAGCAATGTTTGTTGTATATAGTGGCATCACACTATTTGAAGCAGGACATTATATGTAATCGTAGTAGATTTTATTATCACTGTCATTTTGATATGCAAAGGTTTTTTTCATGGATTAGACCAGTGTTTCCAACCACATATTTGACATTAGAAAAATCACAGGCACACCACCAAACAAAAAGTATATTTATTGAATTGGACCATAAAGCTCAGAGGGGTGCACCAACGATCCCTCGGACTGAGCCCCCACATTGAAGTCTGTAGTGTTGTATATTATGGGATGCATATCCTTCCTGCCCTAACCCGATACCTGGGGTTCATGGGTAACTCACTAATCCATGCATCACCACTGAGGGGGTTTTATCAACAGAACCACCACATCAGATATATTATATAGCATATTTTATATAGCATAAAATATAAAAGTGTTTTAAAAACAGCCAGAAAAACATTAATTTGATCGATAAGATATACTTTGAATGTTCTATGTCAAATTCCAGTAAAACCGAAGATAATATTATTTTATTTAGAAATACATGTGGCAGGAGGTTGTTGTATTTTTGCCCATGTAGACCAAATTTCCTCTATGGATCAGGTGGTGACAACAGAGAAGTAGTGAAATTTGAGGTTTAAATAACAGAAGGAGGCAAAGAAGAAGACATAAGGTGAACACGGCGACAGAACGGACACATCCTAGAGGTTGAAGCTTAAAGCTGTAATCTGTGCAGGTATCCTGCCACCAGGAGATTAGAGGAGCAAAAGGATTGGCCCAAAGAGGCCAGAGGGATTACAACATGGAGAGTCTGTGCAGGTCAGGGGGGCCATCAAACCTGCTAAAACCTGATGAAAGAGGGGGAGAGGGGGAGGGAAAGTACGAGGAAGAGTAGAAGGAGAAGGTCCTGGAGTGAACCATCAAGCACTTATTCTATCTATCTATCTATCTATCTATCTATCTATCT
>JAPSES010069872.1:0-10999 GCA_029822895.1 Maxillicosta whitleyi | reverse complement strand
AAATTTTCATTAACATTGGGGTCAATGGGGCCAAAAATTTTGTTTCTCAGTATTTCGGTTAATTATTGACCAAACCTGATGAAATTTTCAGGACATGTTCACTCTGAGACAAGGAACAGATGATTAAATTTTGGAGGTGATTTGGATCACTGTCTGGATCCAGGAATTTTTTAAAATGCTTCTCTATTAGTTATCATTGGCGGTGCTGTGGTAATAATAGCAAATGTCCACCAGATGGCGACTCATGTTTTCTCATATAGTTCATGGACTTAAGAATCTTAAAATGATGTCCAAATAAATGGGGGACTAATATTTATGGTGGTGGTGGTAGTGGAGGGGGGATGTTGCACTTGGCGGAGGTCTGCGCTCTCCGAGTGCTTTTCTAGTTGTAATTGAAATGTAAATAGCTTATTAGGAATATAAATAAAAACCTTAATATTTCATACATGTTTTCAAAGTCATTAAATGCAGACAGAACAGGTTTCCTGACATGTGTAACCTTGCTTGTGTTGCTCCCCAGCTGTCACTAGAGGGCTCCTGACTCAAATGAACCGTTCACAGCACTTATCACTCAAGGTAAAATGCAGGAAAATAAGTGGGTAAGTAGAATAAAGTGACAGACAGACACACAACAGGACAGACAGACGTGATAGGGAACATGCATTATATTTGTGAGGAAATCAACCGAGTAAGCAGACAATGAGGATGGGAAAGGATGAGAAGGCAGCACCTGAGCAGCAGAGCTGGCAGAGTGCAGCGGTAGTAAGGAGGGACGGTGGGTGGTGCACGTGTAACAGTAACAGCAACGACTGTCGAGAGGAGGGGAGTCCTGGGAGAGATAAACATCACCAGGAGGAGAGAGAGGAGGGGAGAGTCAGACAGGGAAAGAAAGAAAAAGAACAAGAACAAGAGAAAGAAGCAGGAGGAGAGATAGAGGAAATAAAGCAAGATATATTGACACAGATTCGAGCAGCATGAGATAGAAGTAATCTGATTTGTTGCAGCCTGTACAGATTATGATTGGACTCAATAACCTGCAAATGTGGGTGTGTGAAACATTCAGCAAATTAACTGCATTTCATTACGGGGTTTAAAATAGATTTCCAAATGTAAAAGTGAGACAAACACAGGCAAGAGTGATGATCAATCACATCACATTCTTAAGGAGACTGTTTACATCATTCAGCTGCAGCCGGAGACGTGCGAAGCCCCTGAGGTATAATTATCTCATTTACATTCAGTGTAGTTCACCTCCTTTAGTTTCGTGCTAACAGCAAAACATCAGCGCAGTTTAATCATAATGTTGTGACACATGTCTGCCTGTGTGTTTAGAGAATTTAATTCATTTATTTCAATAATTTAGGTTGATGTGCATGTAGAATATTTAATTTCTAAGATTTTCAAACTAATAATAAATAAATAAATAAATAATCAAGACAAGGTTAATAACATGTCATGGATAGATATAAGATTGCCGGTCTTGTTTAGACCTGGAGGTGTTGAAAGCTGTTAACTTACAGTTGCGGAAAAAGTTATTAGACCATCAAAAGTCATCACAAACAGTGGTTATGCGATCAAGTACTAACTCATGTGTGTGTCATGTGACTAAAACAGACAGAAAAGAAAAGATGGAATGTCTAAAAACACTGTTTTTTAGGAAAACATGAAAAATAGATTGATTATCAGCTCTGAAATTAAGCTATTTTGTTGTTATCATTATATTTGTCCAAACAAATATAACTTTACTTGTACCAGGCATTAAAATAAACAAGGAATTAAAGAAAACAAGGGATGGTCTAATCATTTTTCTATGACTGGAGATGTCACAATGGCTCTGTAAAGTATAATGTCACTTTTACACTTGCACTCATTATATTTTAGAGTTGTTTTCACCTCATCGTTTTAATCGTCATATAAATCTTTGCATCATTTTAGTGAAAAAAGCTGCACAAAAATGTGAAGAATGGCAGCATGGCTTGCATTACTACAATTGCACAACAATGACTTGGACTGTGTCTAAAACGTGTCAAATTCTCATGTGACATTTTGGTATGTTTTGATTCATGTGACCTATTTTACTGCCATCGTGTGACAATTTGATGTAGTTTACACTGAGCATGTGCCCTCACTGGAATTTTATGAGGATTCTCTGGGGTTTCAACTCATCAGATTAAAGCTTAGCCATGATTTAATTACGATTTTATTATCATATCATAAACTCAAATTCCATGTCTGACAGTTATTGTGGTTTTTATTTTTATTTGAATTTATCCTACCCCTGATGAGCACTTTTTTTTTTACTCTTACTCTCATTTGTTTACTCTCACTTTTTACTTCATGACTATATTATTTGTCCAACTTACCGCTGACTTCCGTACACTTCCTCGTGGTTTGGGTACAGGCCGGCTGGACTTGGTCTCAATGACCTCTGAACTGGATCCCAGGGGGAAGTTCTGGTGCTGTTTGGTCCTCTGGGCCTGCAGAGCCAGCTGATAGGCGACCTCAAACGCCTGGCCCAGCGTGAGTATAATCTCATATGTCAGGTTCTAGCAGAAAAGGCAAAAGAGGAGAGCGATGATTTGTTGTTTTTTTTTTGAAGTGCATCTAAAATCTCATATCAACAGTCATACAGCTGCCTCACTGTAAAATGAGCCCAGATTTGTTTTCGGGGCAGAAAGTAAAACTGGGCAGTGAGACAGCAAAACATGAAAGAACTATCTTTAGTTTTGCCTCAAAAAACGAAGAAGTATGAACTGTCTCGGGTGTATTGTGCAGCTGAAAGTTACTTTTCTCACTGTCTGAATTGGATATATTCACTATTGTTTACAACTAAAGCTGCTGCTGCCGTCTTCTCTTGTCACGACCAGATAACTTCCAATCTAGAGACAAAAGCTGAGAGCTACACACCATAGGGAAAATATTCATATGGAGTGAAGAAAGCATGAGTCATCTACTTGTCACACAGTACAGAGCTCTCCAATCATTTCATCATCTTATCAAATACGTCACCTGTTTTACACCCTGATCGACATCTTCCCTCAGAGCTGCACAGCGATCACCTCTGTTTGTGGTGAAGTGAGGACAGAGGCTGACGGCAGGCGTATAGTCGACAGAATTTCAAACAGCCAATCACACCTAATGTGGCGTTTGATGGTTATCAAATGGCAGCACCTTGTTCTGACCCTCAGAGGACAGGAGGGAGCTCAGGGAATCACAGTAACACTCTGGAAATGGAGCTTTAATAAATGTTTCAGACTGCAGCCTAAAAAGACCTTGGCTGCTTTATGAGGAAGATTAGCCGGATAATGATCAGACCTGAGAGGAGGTAATGGAGGGTTAGTTATCATGGCCGGAGTGGACTGTCTACGAGGAGGCAATCACCAGCGGCTGAAGCGTGACACTTTGAGGAGATATGGCAGTCTAGAGATGGCAGTCTGTCAAATTACTTCAGTGTTACAGCCAAAAGTACACAAACTCAAATATTTGTCCAGTGTTGCATGAACTGAAATCTAAAAGGAAACTTTGGCAGGTTTATTTTCTTAAACATATTCCCACATTTGGGTTAAATCATCGCTCAAATCCAGTCCTTGGGGCCGTTGTCCTGCCTGTTTAACATTTCCCTCTTAGAGCACACCTGGTTCAATTAATGATAATCAAGCTCTGCAGACGCCTGATAATGATGTAACGACTTACAGGTGTGCTGGAAGACGGAATTTTCAGAAACATGCAGGACAACATACCGGCCCTTGAGGACCAGATTTGGACACCACCATGTTAAATGAACTGTACAACAAACAGTCAGGTGATCAAACAAGTTGTAAACATGGCTGTTTGGCAGTAAGTCTGACAGTCTCATGTTGTGTTCCAGAGTGCCTGGAAATGGGAAGTTTCCAACGTCTAACTCGGTAAAATGTATTGGAACACCTGTCCATGCCAGAGATCCCAGTTACAAAGTGGGGCCAGATAGAAGTATCTCGACCTCATTGCGAATTACAACGTGACATTAATGTAACAATGGTGGCGCACAGTATGTAAGTTTGTAATGAAAAAAAAAAAAAAAAAAAACTTCACAATGTATAATTAGCTCATCTGTTGTTTTGCTTCTTCCATCTATTTGCATATATGAGAACACTGGACTGTCGACAGTCCAAATGCCTCTTCAGTAACCAAGAAAATAGGAGCTTAGATTTATCTCCATGATTGTTGTTCATGTTCAACATCACCTGGGAATACTTTAAGGTGGGATGTAGTTAACTCCAACTGAGACATATTCTACCTCCCACTCAGAGGTCACCAACCCTGGTCCTCGAGAGCCACTATCCTGCATGTTTTAGATATATCCCTCTTCAAACACACCTGATTCAAATGATAAGCCAAGCTCTGCAGAAGCCTGATAACAACCATCAGATGTGCTGGAAGGGAAACATCAAAAACATGCAGGAACGTGGCTCGAGAGGACCAGGGTTTGGCATCCCGGTACCAGCACTCTGGAATGAAGAATAACTGCAGGTAAGTATTGGTAGTGACCGAGATTACACAAGAGAACAGCCACTGCCAACCCAAAGCATCGTCTGAGTTTAAATCATTATTCTATTAACATATTTAAGTCATGTAAAATGCATTTTTCCAGGTTTTCTGCTGCATCAGATGTGTCTTATTTGGATGTTCAGAGCAAAATCTATGTAGTTTGAAAAAAGAATGGAAGTAGTCACTTGTATTTATGTTCAGTTATATATATGAATGAAAAATGGTGAGAATAATAATATTATAATAAATACTGATGAATCATTTAGGAAAGGTTAAATATACAGGAACGTCACCACTAAAATACTTCTAGGTCTGTAATTATTAACTGTTATCAGGGTTCCCACTCTTTCCCGGAAATGATTTTCCAGGACATTTTCAGCCGCGACAAGTTTTCACATCATACACTAATACATTCCCCCTCATTCTTTGAAAATGTTCGTTTTGACAGTTGTAACTTAAATTTACTCAGATTATTTCTATGTTTATTACTCAGGCATTTGATGTGTAGTTTATGGCTATAATTTATACATGAAAAATAATTATGACAACTGTATCATAGAATAATGTAAACACACCCTCACATTACAATGTAGCACTTCATTATCCTGAGTGTTCACCTGGACAATTCCCAACTCAACTTTCTTTTCTTACTTGCTCTCCTGCACTTCCTCTAAGAATATTTGTGTATTTACAATAACTTACTATAAATATTTCTCTTTAGTTTCATCTCCCTTTATGGACACAAGGACACCAGGCAAGGGGAGGATAAATAATTTTACAGAATAACTAAACCATTTCCAGGACATTTTTTCTCATTTTCCATGACTGGAAAATTGGTCAATTATTTCCCAGGTTTTCCAGGACAGGTGGGAATCCCGGTTGTGTTAACACAAGATTATCCTTTAAGAGCAGATGAAACAAATATTAATATTATTTCAGATGGTAGACTTGTTCTTACCACATCTACTGTGCTGAACACATGGCAGTAGTGGTGGCTGGTCTGCAAGTCCTTAGTGATGTAGGCAAACGTGCACAAGTCCTCTGGATCCTGGGCTGCACATGAAATATTACGGATCTCATGCTCTGCAATGATGTTCTAAACAGAGAGACAAACATGCATTACTCAACTATAACCACCACCGTTAATCTGTCTGTATATCATATCCTTATAAGCTTCTATGAAACAGAAAGTTACATCGTACAGAAGTGCTTGAAGTAATAAGGTGCTGTGAAAACCTTGAAATATGAAAATGAAATGAAGCAGCAAATAAAAAAAAGAAATACAGACATAAAACTGGATTTCACAGCCATAGCAGGAAAGTGCTGCTGTAAAAAGTAATAGCAGATCGAGCTTCCACTGCAACCTTTCAAAGTGTTTTTTTTTTAATAATGTCAAATAAATGTCACTATGGGCTATGGACTTCCTCTCTATTCATATAAACATAAACCAGGTCTGACACACACTTGAAAGTATGACATTTACAATCAGAGATGTTTCTCTTGCTCTCATGCATATGATTTCAAAACACCATCCAAACAAATTATTATTATTTGCATCTTCAGACATAAACGAACTTTCGCATGAAGCCGAGGAATATGAGTGCACGCAGTCGCAAACCTTATTGGCTGCATCAATGAATTTCACGCCCTTGTATGTGATTGATAGGACGATGGTTGGGACTTTCCTCATTTGTTCTGTTGACCTCTGGAAGATAAACGAAAACAACACAGCGGGGGAAAAAAAGCATTAAGCCGGAATTATTCACTTAGATAAATAACATCCTTTGTTTGTCCTCCTGAGACTAGGGAGACAGAATAGCTGCATACCCGCATTTTGGCACAGGCATCCTGGGTAGACTCAGTACCTCGTAGATCCTTAATAAGCATTGAGCCAAGGTACTACAAAAGAACAGGAAGGCTGATGAGTTGAGGATATTGTGTATTGTATAAAAATAGGAGCAAAGGAAGGAAGAGCATGGTGAATGGAAACTGTATAAAGCCCTACTGTAGGTCTTCATTACTCTATTAAGGATTATAGATATAATATACAGTGCAATATATAATATATATCATATATAATATACAGTAAATGCTTTTAAACTAAAAAACAAGGCCTTCTGCATGTATTTCAATATATTTTATGTCCGTAGTATTTGTTTTAATGAAATAAAACTGTATATTTTAATTGGAAATGCTTGAATAATTCTTAACAAGAGTCAGAATACATGAGATTTAATACTTGTAACGATTAATTTTACTGGCCTTAAAAAATAAACTACATTTGTATCAGCATTTATCTTCAATGGAAACATCATTCTCTAGTTAAACAAAGCTTACACTGGCTTCGTAGGCGCACGATTCAAAGATAAGTTTCTCGGGCTGGTGATGCCAGTTCTGGACCGGGGCATACGGCGCTGCCAGACTCGGCGGTCGCAGGGTCAGGCGGGGCTCACGATACCGTTCTTCATGCCGTTCCTGTCAAAACAAGGGAAGTCTTTTAAATGTAGCTATAAACAGAACAGTCTATTCTATTCTATTGTGTCTGAAAAATATCAAGTTTTATCTTAGGAATGATGACCAGGATGCGCTGGCTATTATCACATCACCACAAAAACAGGACATGATGCAGTAGGAAGAGATGCAGATAAACCACGTACTTGTGATCTGTGTCGTTCACTGCGATATCTCTGAGTGATGTCATAGTCTGTTTCTGGCACTTTTTTCCTTCCTGGCTCTCCTGTTGGCAGCAGAGGGTCCATGGAGCGCCCTGTGTACGATTCCATCTGACTTAGTGGAGATGAGGACTGGGATCCAGGCAGGTCTTGGCACTGAAGAGATGGCACCGGATGCATATTAGTTAATGAACAGAACAACGAGTGCTGGAGTTTGGCATTTCACCCTCTTAGTAGCAAGCTTTCCGATGTTTGGATACAAAGTACTACAAACTACTTTTGTGGGCATAGAAATGGAATTCAATAAAAACTTTCAGAGCCAAGTCTGAGAGAAGGAAAAGCATTAAACTCATTTAGTTCCTCTCAGGGCACAACATTTGATACAAAATGTAGAGGAGACGAATGCAGAGTTTCTCTGTCCTCACCCTGATCTGAGACAAACGTGGAGGCTTGACTGGAGGCTCCTCATACGGCCTCTCAGCTAAGGAGGCAATGATTCGTTTCCTGTGACCGAGCAGCGTAATCTTTAACACCTTCAAAGAAATAAAATCAAAGAAATAAAATATGAGGTGAGGATACAGAAAAAAGGAAGCATTTCACTCTTTAATTTGTACAAGAAGGACAAACTTAGAATAGTGTTAACAAATATGTCTTTGTAAGCTGTATATGTTTTACTGCACTGACAGCCGGTTTGTGGCAGGACCATAAATGTATCTAAGTATCCAAGCAAATAATACTATTCAAACAGTACACACGGAAGCTGTTTATTTAACCCTTTAAAAGTGGCAATCTCATCAGTGCTGCATTTTGCACTTTGCAATATTCAAATTACTGTCATTCCTGAACCATTTGTGCTATCCACAAAATTCAAGTGGCATGTGAAAGCTGAGATCCTGAGCTTTTTGACACTTTACATCAACAATGTGGCCTCTTATTACAAGTAGAAAGGAACTGGTTCAGAGACTTCCACACAGGCTAAAAAACGCCTGGAAAAAAAATATGAAGGCATAATATGGATATTGAATGTTAAAGCAGATGTAAAATAGTTGAAAGTTTATTACTGCAATCTCAAAAAGTTATTTATGATAAGAAATATGTGAAAAAAAATTTTCTTTTTTACTAAAACACACTGTTAATATTTATTATTTTTAATAATGGTAATTAATGGCCAGATATGGAAAGTTAAGTTCTTCCTGAAAACAAAAGTGCAAAAGAATTGGCAAAAATACATTTTCTGATGCTTTTATTGCAAAGAAAACATGAAGACACCCCGACAGCCTGTTATAATGGAAGTTTTAAAAGGGTTAACCATGTCTATCTCAAACAAAGAAGGTTTGTGATGTGACAATTTAACTTAAAATAAACAGCAGCACTTTAAACCTCATTCACTTCTCAGTGACAATCATCTGTTCACCTTCAGAGTTTGACTTTTTAAGTTCCCCAACTTGTAGCTGGAGCCGACTGTCAGACATGTCCCCTTATCCTGACTTTTCTCTCCCACATTCTGAAAACTAATTTCACCCTCTGATACTCCTCGTAGTCTGTGCACGTCACTGTGACTCACATTGACGATCTCCAGCTCCCAAAGGTTTTTGACGCAGTCCAGAGTGCGGTAGCCGCTGGTCAGGAAGTTATGCAAGTACTCATGCAGGCCTAGGTTCTCCAACCATGAGGAGAGGGAGCTGCTGCCGTCACAACCAAGAGCCTTCACCTGCAGGATTGAAGCCTAAGTCACTCTAAAGCCTTAAACCTGGTTTCCTGCCTGACTAACCTTGACAACAAAAACTCAATTTAGCTCAGAAGAGGTAACATATTACTTTTTAGAGTTACTATGTATTCAAGGAGATAAGTGAACATTAGCGCTGTGTAGAAGTACGTGTAGAAAAACTATTTGATACTAAAGAATAAGGTTGAATTCAGCCTTGCTGTGTTTGTATTAGGAAAGAGTCAGAAATTAATTATCTGTTACCTTGGGTAATGAGCGTGCTGCATGCAAGATTTTCTTTCTGTGGCTTGGATCAGTGATTCCAATCTCTCTCAAGTCCTGGTCCTCCATGACATTGCTCCCCTGTAGCACAAAATACAGAAAACACAGTCTGTATTGAAACGTTTTTATATAAATACAGTATATTACATGGGGTATATTAAATTGCTGCATAAATACATAGTATACAGCAATGCGCAAAAGTGGTTTAGTATAGTTATAATGTCCACACAAAGGCATTTCTCAGTTTCTGCATTGGATTTTTCATATTGGACTGGATTTTCTCATGGCATCAGATGAAAAATGAATTGAGAAATAAGTGTGTATGCTCATTTCAACCCTGCAAAAATAACAAAAATAAACGCTGACCGTGACTTTTTCACAGGATTGTACAAATATACAATAAATGATGAAAAGAACACAGAGTGATCAATAAAACACTCACTGTGGTAAGTGTACAAATACAGGAATAAATCTTGATATAGACAGTCAAATCCTCTTAGGAAATGCTAAAGTTAAGCTCCCAGGTTAAATGTTGTTAAGACAAATCCTTCAGGAGAGGAGCAAATGCTACAGGGTTAGTATTGATCTAGAATAATGCTAAGACTGCAAAAAACAAAAGGTTGATGATTACTATGGAGAGACATCTTCAAATTCCTCCCTGAAACCCTCAGTGACAATGTCAATAACTCCTTCACGGAGACATAAGTGTGTGGAGGAGGGGATTGACAGGGCAGAGTGTAGACGATGGTCAGACCGGTGTTTGGTTACATGAAGTATCACCTTTGAGACTTGCAGCAGGGAATGGATAGTGGAGAAAGTGGAGCAATAAATCAATGTCTAACCTGCCGGGTGGTCAGCGATATGAGCGGGAGGGCTGGAATACTATTGCATCACCACCTGACTGTTGCCGATGGTTGAGGAGGAGGAAAATAACTAAACATCTGGACGTGTAAAAGAAAAGTGTCCATTTCCGCACGATACGAGCCCATTTGCTTTATTTGCAATCTGATGGCCTGACAGTCAACATAATCAGTTATTATTATGACTGGAGTAACTGGAGCTTCAAGTCGATCCCAGTCAGCCATAAAGCTGTGAGCCACAAATGCATGCTGTGGTACTTGTGACGGGCGGGTCAGCAACTAAATCTCATCTGTGAAAGCACCAAAGGGAGCTGCTGTCTCAGGAACAAATTGTGGTGGCTCAGGGCTGACACTTCAATATGAACGTTAAGTTAATCCAATGGTGTTCACCCCACCACGCATTCCAGTATGTAGTATAAACACACAGCTAGAACTGGGAAGAGAGCAGCTGTCTGTAGGACAACGCTGTTTTTCATGGAGACGCTGTAAATGCAAACACACGGATGGAGAGAACAGAGGAGACGGACGGAACTGGGAGTGGATATAAAAACTACAGAGTAGTTTCTTCCTCAATCCCATGTGGAATCACAAGATTAATTACATTTTTCTACAGTTCCATCCTCTGTACTGTACACCTCATTCATTATCAGTGTTGTATAAAGTACGGGAAAGTCACACTCGAGTAGAAGTACAGGCTGAGGCACCGCTGGCAACTGTGAAGCTCCTGAAAGGTAAACATTATGGGGCCTCGCTACAATAAAGTATCTTGTCGGAGCAGGGGGGGAATATATATACACGAGGGTGCATTCTGTAACTGTCACAACTACCACCACTGCCGTAAACCGAAAGTGAACCTTAATAACTTAATAACAGATTCTATATCTCCATTGTACACCAGAGCTTACATGAAATTGTCTTTTAACCTGTATCCACTGGGTACCCTCCAATGCTCT
>JAPSES010069831.1:0-11000 GCA_029822895.1 Maxillicosta whitleyi | reverse complement strand
CATCTGTTCTTTGTCTCAGAGCGAACATTTACTGAACATTTCATTAAAATCTGTTCAGAACTTTTTCAGTTATCTTGTTAAATAACAAACTAACAAACCCTGGTAAAACGTCACCTCCTTGGTGGAGGTAAACATACACCTGACACAATGATGCAAAAGCATTAGACCAGACCATCACAAGATGCAAAATATAAAGCATTAGAACTGTTCATGTAGTTTCATTTTTCTGCCATTTTTACAGTTGGAATGTTTTTTTTTTTTTACAGTCCTTCGGCTCATTATAAAGGGATTTCCAAAGTTTAACACCCACCACTGATACACACATCTGCCTCAGACTTGTCCATACACACTGACGCTTGAAATGAAACTCCTCAAACATGAACTTTTTTTTTGGGGTGGGGGGCTAGGTATCCTTTCTTAACCCTTTTTTCTCACTGCATAATAGGTCACCATCGGTGTGGCTTATAAGGAAATGGAGAGGAAGACTTCTGATGACAGAAGCCGTTTGGGCCACAACCTCCTGTCCTGGAGCTTGTACTGGTCTGGGACTGGATTCTCTTTCTGGCACAATGGACAGGAAAAACTACTGGGTTCACCCAAAGCCACACGGGTCGGGGTCTATCTGGACCAGCACGCAGGGATTCTGAGCTTTTACCGCGTTACAAACGACCGAGCCGACCTCATCTATCGACATCAGACCGAGTTCACGGGACCGCTATACCCCGGGTTCAGGTTCTGGGCAGGTTCTGGGGCTACAGTCACCATTTGTCACTTGGATTAAGTTGTTTGTGGACAGGGGTCAACTCGTTTTTTGTAGTGTACTTGTTTGTGTAAGATCCATTTGATGTTTTGACGTTTTTGTCGGGGGTTTTCAGAGATGACTGGAGTTCATAGTATTGTTTTTTTAATCCATTCATGTGTATCCTTCTATAGATATATACACTGTTGCCCATGAAATTCTAATAAAATATATTTTTTAATATCTGGTAAAAGGATTGTTTCGATGTGATTTATTCTTGATGGATAAAGAGTAACTGGAACCATTTGACCTGGTCAAAGGTCATGACTGATGTGTAGAAATGACAATGAAACAAGGAATGTGTCTGAAAACTCTATTTTCTAACAGTCAAATTAAAGATCAATAAAGTCAAAATGTTTTGTTTGTTTTTTCATGTATAGAACCTCTCTTGAAGCATATCCTGTCACACTGAAGATGCCCTAAATATAAATTTTTTTTGGAGTGAATATTATGCTTTCATTGTGATCTAAATTCCCCTCATGTAACTGAACACAAAAGCCGTATAGATCGTATCATTTATCTATCTGTGTCACTTTGACAACATTCAGTCAAACCCTTCATTTATCTAGTTATCAGAAGCACCTTTAGTATTCCCAGCTGTACTGGAAAAGCTAGAATTTGACCTTCATTCTGGTTTTCGTTTGTGGTTTCATTGTGGTGACTGACTTTTCTTGGCTAATCTTGATTTTTGTGTCAAAGGCAAACGGTTCATCTGCCCTCTCCTGTTTTCATTCAACTATTAGCCTTGACTTATATCAGTTAACAATCATTCAAGGGGTGTCAAACTCACTTTAGTTCAGAGGCCACGTTCAGCTAACTGTAATCTGAAGTGGGCCGGACCAGTGAAATAATAACATATAAAATAGATTATTATTATTAATAATAATAATAATAGAAAAATACTGTCAACTCCAAACTTTTCTCTCTGTTTTAGGGTGAAAAAGTAAAATTAAACAATGAAAATGTTTACATCTAAACTATCCTTTTAAAAAAAAGTGTAATTTTAACAATATTGTGCTTCTGTTTATCGTTTCTAGATGTTCATTATAACTTACAGACACTGTGGATCTACAAATACACAAAACATTTAGTAACAGGAAGAATATCATTAAAATTGCATTTACTTTTTTACTTTATATTTGTTCAGATTATTTACATTTTTTGTGGGATTATACTTTGTTTCAGTGTAAATGGGAAAATATTTACATTTACAAAGAAAACATTTGAAGTTGTGAGTATTTCTAGATTATTGTGATAGTATTTGGCTGATCTGACCCATTTAAGACTGAATTGGTCTGAACTAAAATAATTCTTCGTGTCTTAATATCTATTTTTATATTTCACACATTCATCCCAAGGGCCAGACTGGAGCCTTTGGAGGGCCGTATTTGGCCCCCGGGCCACGTGTTTGACACCTGTGTTCAACTCTATGCACAGAAGATTCTCAAACTCTGTTTTACATGATATGGAAACAGCTGTTTGTGCCACGGGCTGATTGTAAAACACTGGCAAAATTTAAAGTTAACTAACACTTAAAATAGAATAGAATAGAATAGAATAGAAATGAATAGAATAGAATAGAACAGAATAGAAATGAATAGAACAGAATAGAATAGAAATAGAATAGAACAGAATAGAAATGAATAGAACAGAATAGAAATGAATAGAACAGAATAGAATAGAAATAGAATAGAACAGAATAAAATAGAACAGAATAGAATAGAAATGAATACAATAGAATAGAATAGAAATAGAATAGAACAGAATAAAATAGAACAGAATAGAATAGAATAGAACAGAATAGAATAGAATAGAACAGAACAGAACAGAATAGAATAGAACAGAATAAAATAGAATAGAATAGAATAGAATAGAATAGAATAACCTTTTTTTAAAGAAAATCAGGAAATGAAAATCGTGTTTCGCTCACACCCACAGTGCAAAGGATAAAAGTGCAAACAGTGCAAACATACAATACTTTAAAAAGTATAAAAACACAGTAAAAAGAACAATAAAAATATAAAACTACTATTGTTATTGCACATATCCAGGAGTGGAGGCGGACAGCCCTTGGATAAAAGGTGCTTCTCTCTCTTCCAAATACTTGCAAATACATTTATATTCCACCAAAAATAATTGTCATTTAGAATATTCTTTTGCAGGAGACAACTTGTTAAAGAACAATTGAGTATTTTCAGACTTTTCATGATGTGAATACACTTTTTTCAGCAGCATATTGTTAATGCTTTCACCTGCATCTTAGCATGCTCTCCACTTTATTACTAAATATAAGTTCAGCTTTGCTCGGTGGGTTGTGAGCATCCACCTGACTCTTCATCACCTGTGTGGCCTGATAACATCAGATCAGTGACATTATCCATTCTGTGAGTGACCTACATTGCATTACCTTCACATAAGCGCTCACTCTCAGCACTGCTTCCATGCACAGTAACACCTGGAACACACACATGAAAGCCGCTATCTTTGTCTTTCTTGATGGGAACTCGTCAACAGTTTGGCTCTGGACAGATGATACCATGACCTACTCTACAAAACAAAGCCCCAGAGGGTGTTGGTGTCTGTGTTAATTTAATGTGTGCTATGAGCTAAAAATCCCATGTTTGTGCAGATATACAGGTCAGGTTCAAAGATAGACAGGTATGAAAAACAAAAGTCTGAGGAAAACAGGGAGGAGCTTTTTTTTTCAAAGAATTGAATCAATAGGAAACATATGTGTATAAATAGAGCTATGACTCTTGATCCTACATCAGTCAGTCACAACTTCTGTCCTCCTGAAGACATCATCAGCTGCCAGCACCATGATGAAAGGTGAGAACTGACACTTATTTGGAAAAAGTGAATCTGCTGCTACAACTACAACTTTACAGTTCATTTGTGATACAGATGCAGTTGATGGAAAAATTATAATAAACACAATAGTAATACTAATAATAATAATAATAATAATGAGTAGTAAATTACAATACAATGCACTAGACTTTAGAAATTTGCAATGTAAAAAGAGGTGGTTTTAGGTCGTGTTAAGTAACTCACATTATAAGACTAACACAATTCACTGGCAATAACAATGGCAATATTCGAAGGCAATAACATAACACAGCAAAACATGATGCACTGATTCTCTGTGCAAACAAACAAACAAAAAAAAAAACAAGGAGCAAAAGACAGGAATTATCTGTTTTTTCATTGTGGTTTTTATTTGAATTTGAGCAGTGAAATGACATAAAGTGTAAAACAGTGGATGTGTTCACAGAGTAGCACTACTTTAACACACACATACACGAACTACGACCTCAAAGTCCATCTGACATTCAGAGAGTAACTGTGGAACATCATATTGGCTGAGAAATCACTTTAGTGTCTTTATAGAAATGCTGTTATTTGACAACAGTAAAGCTAAGATTTTAAAACGATGTCTTTTCAGATATTATTAGGTATTAGTCTGTCTGTTTTTAACACTGGCCTTTGCTCTTCTCCTTCCAGCTTTTATAATCCTGTGTCTCCTGCACGTGTCATTCTGCGCGACATCTGAAGATTATAGCAATAAATGGGGTTCAAGCGGAGATTCTGTGAAAAATGATGAAGCTGGTGAGAACATTTTTGAGAATGTATATATCAATTGTCCTTTCTATCAGGAACATAATCAGTGCATCTGTATGTGTTTGTGTGTGTTCAGTGTGTACAACGGACAAGTCGTCATGTGGCTGCTGTCTGATGCAGCGACAGATGCACAGGATGGAGACGTTTTTTAACGAGACCATTAGTCACCTGGAGCAGAGCCTGACCAAAACAAGGACTATCCTCAGTAACGTCAGATGTAAGTCATATTCTCACAGTTTACTAAAGGTGAAGTCATTGTAAATGTTCATGTAACCAATATGAAGAATATGAACATCCATAAAAATAGATTGTAATGAATTAACACTCTATAAATCATTAATATTCTGTTATAAAACATAACAACAAACAAAATCAGTTACTTGCCAAATAGTGAGACCACATTCACCACCATCTTTTCTGTTACGCCTCAGAATTCATTGCTTTGTTTCCTTTGTCTTCACCATCAGACAAAATGTAAAGTAATAACTATTAGCATGCCTTAATACTTCACCACCCGTCACTTGAACTTTCCGAATTACATAGGAGGATTAGGGACACACTGAACAAACAAGGACCCAAGTCTGAAGGAGACACCCCAGGTGGGCCAGAGGAAGAACATATGTGTGTAAATGAGTAACATAGGTTATTTATTTTAGCACAGTTCTCGGAGATAACATAATACTCAGTCTTCTCCTAAACCTACAACTTTTGATTCATAGAATTACATCTACATCCTTGTACTATTATGACTATGTCCTTGAAATATCTCATTTTATAATTTCAGTGTACCAAATACCAAATAGGGAGCCTCAGTCCATGTATGAAAACTCTGTTATCTTCATTATTATTTAGTAGTGACTTATTATAAAGTGTCCAAAGCTTAAATAACATAATAACCTAACCCTGAACCACTTATCGGTACTTTAAAGTAAGTCTTACTATAAAATGCTTCTCAATCGATTTAAGTGCTTGTCCAGCCACTAATTTAATATATGTTTGTTCTCTGTATCTGCAGCCAGCCGCAGCGCCTTCTCTGTCGCTCTGAATAATGCCGACTCCTTAACATGCACTGGTCCATTCCGTGACGACAAACTCATCAGCTATAAGCACGTCTTCATCAACTTGGGAAACAGCTATAATGTCAACACTGGTGCCTTCACCGTTCCCCGCTCTGGTGTCTACGTCTTGGCCCTCACCGTCTACAGTGATGCTGGTGCTCCTGCAAACTCTCTGGCTGCCTGTGCCAATCTGCGGGTTAACGCTGCAGTGGTGGCCGGCCCTAAAGACAAAAATATGCAGGACCAAGAAGACAGCGCCACTATAGTCATAGTCATTCACCTGAAATCTGGGGACGTGGTGACTGTCCACCTGCCCATTGGATGTTTCCTCTGTGATGACAAAAGTCACTACAACACGTTCTCTGGCTTCTTGCTGTATGGTACTGACTAGTTTAGATAGACGTAGCTACTCTGTCATTTTAATTATGATTTACTGACAGGTTTGTCCATAGATGAAATAGTTGACAGTCTTGCCTTGTAGTCCTGAATCTATATGCACGACGTATGTGCATCGTAAACATACATAAAAAATATAGTGCTCTCAACTTTATTTTACATGGTTTAGTTCTCAAGCAAAACCAACATTATCTGATGGAAGAAAGACAACAAGGTCAAAGTGCATCAAATTTATGAAGGTGGTTTTTTTTGTTTGTTTGTTTTAATGTAATCAGCTTTGTCCAATCCTGATAAAGTACCTATGTTCTAACATCCACCTGTATAATGACAAGAAAATAAACCTCTATTTAAAAAAAAGTAATAGTGTCATGAAGTATTTTGTTTTACCTTCCACATTGGCATTGAAAGGCAATTCCAAAATGTAAGAAATAAATATTGAGTTGGCAGTTTTAAGACTGTTCAATGCACATATTTTTTCAGCCACATGCATCTTGGTGCAACATGTGGTTTGTCCTGATGAGGAAATACCACATGGCAGACATTTAGATGTTATGCAGGTTCTGACGAATATGAACAGTGTATTTTTATATTTAAAAAAAAAAAAAAAGCAGAGTGCATCATGATCAAGTCCTCTTTCTGTCGTAGGGCTAAAACATAAAGAAATATTCATATCTGCAAGCAGCTCTGGAGTCACTTCATGTTCTGCAAAAAATCAAGGTGGCACAGAAAAGAAAAGCAACAGAGGACACTCGACTCTCCAAGTGGGAGGAGCCAATGGGAAGCCTCAGACTGCAGCTGCAGTGACACAACTGTAAAGTAAGGAAATCTCATACCTGACCTTGTCATTAATTGAGATTTCATGGTGGATTTAATCACCATCAGATTTGTGAGAACATGTGTGGGGTACAAGTCAGTAAATGTGGACATTATTGTTTAGTGCCTTCTATGTACAAGTACAAAAGTCTTCAAAAACATTAATGGATCTCATGGTTTTAATTAGTTAAACTATTACTTTAACTGAATATGAGCTTTCATCTTTTCTGGTCTCCCATCTATACCAAGACTTAAAAAGAAGTCAGCAGGAGCCTGTGTTTGGAACATGTTCCTGTAAGGGTTAGGGTTAGGGTTAGGGTTAGGGTTCCTGTAATCCTCTCATAATCTAACTCACACGAGCTTCACGTCTTCTGAGAAAGGGTTAAGGTTTAGGATTAGGTTTGTTTCCGTTTCTTCAGAAGTTCATTTGTGAGGAATGGAATATTTAGTAGAAAGGAAATTTCACAAATGGGTTTATAGTACAGGTGCAAAATCTATCATGGTAAAACAGTTGAATTCACTGCTGAGAGCTGACCCATAAGCAGCTAGGAGTGAGTTGGAAGTGACTACATTTGGACAAAAGGGGTGGAGCTTCATGAGCACATGGGTGATGAGTGAGCTCATACTAAACACTGGCTTATTGACTTAGTAAGTGTGTGTGTGTGTGTGTGTGTATGTGTGTGTGTGTGTGTGTGTGTGTGTGCGTGCGTGCGTGTGTGTGTGCGTGTGTGTGCGTGTGTGTGCGCGTGTGTGTGTGTGTGTGTGTGTGTGTGCGTGCGTGCGTGCGTGCGTGTGTGTGTGCGTGCGTGCATGTGTGCGTGCGTGCGTGCATGTGTGCGTGCGTGTGTGCGTGTGTGTGTGTGTGTACGTACAAGACAAGCAAAGTTAGTTAATATGTATGAAGGAATGCAGTGTTAGTTTTGTATTTGTATTAGAATAATTATTATTGGTTTATTGTGATAAACAAACAATGAAACAGATGCAGCACAATGTCGTTGTGCATCAGGTCTAACTACGATCTATTAACTCTGGATTCAGTTCATTCAAGACCCAGTGTAGAGTATGTTGACCACAACACTACTTTCCTGTCTGTGTTTGCTTTAATGATCATGTTCTGTATTATACTGGGGTACTTTTCTGACACTTATTATAGGATGTGTGTCCATCTTGGAAGTGAGTTTTCCCAGGCCCACAGGGAACTTCTCAGGAAAATGAAGGGTCTGATGACCACAGGATTTGAGGTGAACACTATGGAGCTGGGAACCAATGGAACCAATGGAACCCAAGTCTTCTGGAGGCTGAGCTGAAGACAAAAACACCCCATGAGGATTGTTCAGGAGGACAGAGATGTGGACAGGAGCCCTGGGACCAGAGGAGAGGCTGCTGAGTGTTCCTCTAACAGACGGGTGACTGCGGTGGGACCCTCGGACGCACACACCGTCTCTGAACATCTGGATAAACAGACATCAGCTGGATTACACTGTCAGGCTCCAGGAACTTGTAAGCAGGAAAAGAACCCGACAGCAGACTCTGGGACAAACACACAGGTAAGTTCAGTGATTTTATTGTTTTTCTTTATTTAGTTTCTTTTCTGTACAGCTTCTGATTGGTTTGACTTCATTTTTCTTGAAACTGATAATAATAATAATAGCTGTGTATGGATATTGTGGAGAATGACAGTGTATTTATTATCATCAGTATGAAAATTTTACTTGTTAGTCTAGTCTTATTAGTGTAAGTTATCGACTACATTTACTACATTTAATTTAATAAGTCCCACTGTAAGGCTGTAATTACAGACCTGTCAATCAAAGTCTGACACAGTAAACATGTGCCCTAAATTCTCAATATTCATGGAATGCTTTAAAGATAGACCACCAAAACACCAGTCAGACAGTGTAAATAACACAAATGTGTCCAGAATAATTCTTTGGGAAAAAATAAAGGTACTTAGTATATTTAGAAAGAAGCTCAATGAAAGACTATGGGGCATTTTTGCAGCAGCACACAGTGGTCATCAGTGGTATTACACTTTAAGATGCTTCCATTTTGGCTTCATTTTGGAGCTGCTGTCTTTGCCTATCGTTTTCGTACCAACATAGAGAAACATTAATGAACATTTATGAATGTGTTTTATTTGTTATTCAGTCCTCTGTGTTTTTGTAGGTCCATTTTGTGTGAGGTTCTCCTTAAAATTCCCTTTTCTCAGTTTTTTAAATGCTGTACCAGTTCTCAACTTTCAATACTTTTTCTTTTAAATTTTTTTATAGCATCAAATACACAACTACAGTATTAACAGGGGCTGTGTTCTTATTAACTGAGCATCACGGCTGATTTGGTTATGTAGAACAGTTGAATGGTTCTGAGCTGTTTGTTTTGATCACAAACACTTGCATTTCTGGCTTTAAGCTTTAAGAAGGAGACAGACAGTGAGGTCCATTTGTAGAATTTTGAGCTTTTGACTATATTTGGCTTGCTCCTATAGTGTATTTCCTTCAGTGTATTTATTGTAGTAGTCTGTCTGTCTGTCTGTCTGTCCAAATGTTCTGTGGATAATAAACCTGGACCTGTCAAACACATTTGCCAAATACACTCAAAATAAATCATGTGAGGTTTTGAGTTGGGGACTCAAAATGGCATCTGATTTAAATACATTTTCAGGAACTTTAGGTATAGTGGAAACACAAACCACACCAACTACCAGGAATTATTTTACATGGATAAGTAAATTCTTGGTAATAAAAGTTAATATTGATGGAAAGGAACTCATCAAGTATATTTCAAAGTATTTATGAACAACAAATATATCAACTCAAGTTAAAAGAAGAAAACACACTAACACTCTAATCTAATCTGAATAATGAACTATACACAAATGAGTATATGAGCTGGTGTGTAGTGGTGGAAACGTAGACACCAAATGGTGGTTTAAGATGCTCACTGGGGTCACATGGGTGTAAAAAAGTAAACTAAAGAACGCAGAGCTCAGAGAAGGAGCTCTGAGTTTGTTTGTGTGTGTGTTTGTGTGTAGTTTGTGTGTAGTTTTTTGTGTTTGTGTGTGTTTGTCTGTAGTTTGTGTGTGTTTGTGTGTAGTTTCTGTGTAGTTTTTTGTGTTTGTGTGTGTTTGTCTGTAGTTTGTGTGTGTTTCTGTGTGTTTGTGTGTAGTTTGTGTGTGTTTGTGTGTAGTTTCTGTGTGTTTCTGTGTAGTTTGTGTGTGTTTGTGTGTTTGTGTGTAGTTTGTGTGTGTTTGTGTGTAGTTTCTGTGTGTTTGTGTGTTAAAGGCCAGTTTAGTGCACTGAAGGTGTCAGGTGAGCACACACCTTATTCATTTGCATGTAAAGCTAACCTAAGGCTAAAATCAATTAAACACATGTACATTGCTAACAGTTAATGGTTTGGGCTAAACCCTGCTTTGTTATCTGTTCCCAGTTAACATTACCATGTTTGTGGCTGAAATTGCTGGTGTGCTGCTTAGAGTCCAGTAAACTGAAAAGTTGCAAAGTGTTTGTGCTGCGGAGGTCTGTGTATGAGGGGCCATATGGGACATAATTCAGAATTAGTACACACACATACATGTGAAATGCACACACACACACACACACACACACTTGAAATGCATTCACACACATGTGAAAATGCACACATGTGAAATCCATTCATATACACATATGAAAATGCACACACATGTATGTGAAATACTTTTTCCTAAGGTGCAAAAACCTTTTCCCTTCCTTTTTGAAGGTGACGCAGGAACTAGAAGGTTGCAGGCGCTGACTAGTAATGTCAGCAAACAATTTATCTGCAGCAGTGACATTACTTCAGAGTTTGTTAACTTCTGCACAAACTCTGGCAAATGTGTGTACAGGGTTAGGGTTAGGGTTAGCAGCAGACTACTGTTGTAGACAACTGCTTATCCGTGCTTTTCCATCACATCAGGCTGGTAACGTCTGTGGAGCTCCATGGGGATCTGCACCTCCACTGTTGGGTGCTAACCACTGTTGCCAACTCCTCAGTGAGGAAAGTAGCTACTGGCTGTCCTAAAAGTCACTAAATGACGTAAGCACTTCATTTGCATAACATCATTGCCTATTTTGCATAATTGTAATGTAATGGACGCTGTAGGAAAGAAGAAAAATGTTGTGGGAGAAACAAACAGTGAGTAAAAAACAGCCTAAAAATGTTTAGAACTACAAATGCATATGAATTTAACATGGCGGCCGTGTCTCATTTTACTACTAAACAATAAACTAAAGCACGTTTCTGAAAACATTTGAAGCAGAAAACACTTAGTGCAGTAACAGAATCTTGATTCA